>JAGFZM010000007.1:782383-810701 GCA_017657215.1 Limnothrissa miodon | reverse complement strand
TTAGAACGGAGGAGACCAGAACTCCTCCCAGAGGAGACTCACAGGCAATATGTGCAGCAGCTGCAGGACACCCTTCTCTCAGATATTCAGAAGAACCTGGAAGATTTCAGGTAAAACACACTCAAACACTCACATGTATTCAGTGATTTTTCGTTCAGAATCATGAGACACCACCATGGGACACCACGGTTGCGAGTCGGGAAGGGGTAGCCAGGTGCAGATTTGAACTTGTGTTTGTAAGTGGAAACGAGATAAACCAAGCAATCGTTAGGGCAACCTAGACCCGCAAGGGGGAACATGGTGGCATGCCCATTTAAGAACTGCCAAGCACTGATTCTGTGTGTTTGTGCCACACCTCAAGCCACACCTGACTACTAGCTGCATCATTGTGGCAGTCATAATAAGAAAGCAGATACAATTTCATTAAATCAGTGATTAATTACATTTGTTGAAGGGTAATGTAATAACTTTCTGTCCTGCATATCTATTACATTGAAAGGTTACGGTTATTACATTATTGGAAAATTATTACATTGTGAGGGTTATTACATCAAAAAAAGTGCATATTTTTATTGGGTTGGTGGGTGAGATGCCTGGCTGCTAAGAGTTTTAACAAAGTATGAGCAGAGCTTTAACAAAGTATGTGTGTGTGTGTGTGTGTGCTCATGTGTATGTGTATGTGTATGTGTGTGTGTGTGTGTGTGTGTGTTGGACTCCCAGACAGAAGCGCAGTATGGGCCTGACCCTGGCCGAGGCTGAGCTCATGCGGCTGGACTCGGAGGCTGGCCGGAACCGCGTAGCACAGGAGAGGGAGCGCTCGTGTGCAGAACACATCATCTCCAAGATCGAGGAAGTGTAAGTAGCGTCCAATGTGACTGACAGAAACACACACACATACATTTCTTGTGTCTTGTTCTCTCTTATACTTTGCTTTCATGACTCTAATTTGGTTGTATAACCTTGAATCGTTGGAGGCAATGTGTTAAAAAATTGCCACACATAAACTGTCCCTAATTGAATTACAAGGCAATTTAATACTATGCGCATGATCTTACACGTAAACAGTGCTGGGGTGGTTCTCAGTACCTAAATCCCTTTAATGTCACACCATTTCCATAAAACTTTGAGACACAAAACATTAGCAACACACTGTCATTCAAAATGAAAGTCAACCAGCGTCATGTTCTACAATAAACACATCTGAAAAATCTGTCAGTGCTCTATGACATGAACTAATGAGGACATATTGATATCACTCCCTTTGGATCATTGCAGTGCAGAAGCTGTTTCATAAAGATGTACAGTGTAAAAAGTCGATGGTAAGATGTAACAATATAGATGGCAAAAGCCTATCCAAGTTCTATCACTTCTTTTGGATTGGGGGCCTTATCCACAAACATGCAAAACATTTCTGCCTGACCTTCTTTCTCTCCAAGTCATTCTCTCTTTTTCTCTCTCTCTCTCTCTCTCTCTCTCTCTCTCACACACACACTCACACTCTCTCTCCCTCTCACACACACACACACACACACATACACACACACAGTTGGGGGCAATTTCAGGTCACTTGTGGCTTGTGTGCGCAATGTTTCCAGGCTCAAACATGACAAACTGGACAGATTAAACAGGGATTAAGATGCTTTGATAGACTTTTGACACTCAGTCCCCTACAATCCAGATAACATCTCTAGTTCAGAGAAAATGGGGCTCTTGTTGGTATTTCGGCTGTTTGGTGCTCGACATTGTCAGTCTGAGCATGTCAGTAATGCACTCGCCTGCTGTTTGAAGGACGTTTTTTAACTTTGATGTCAAGGTATCAGAAGAACAGCCATCCCCTGACAGTATCCGGTCTAGTTTGCCACCATAGAAGTGAAATGCCTCAAACTGGTTTTTGTGTTGTGTTTTAGTTTGACGTCACCGCCCACAGAAGAGGAGAAGTGGTGAGTAGGGATTTTGATTTATTTATTAAAATCACCTGGCAACACACGCCAAATGACACCAATTCAGTTTCACCTACTCATAAATTCTTTTTTGACTCTGATGTCTGATGAACATTTACACATAGAATAATAAGCTTTTACTAGTAGTAACCCATCCAATTAATGTCAAAAAGGTCATTGCAGGTGCACTGCCTGGTAATTGTTTTGCCTCCTTTAAGCAATTCAATAGACTAGTGAACCAGTCAACTACAATCACATCACACATCTTTTGAAACAGACTCGTTTTTAGCATCAGTTTCTTATAATCTAGTCATTGAACCATAAACATGACATATGCCCAGCCTCTCCCACAGATGTTAATCTGGTAAAGTTGCACAGTCTGCACAGATGGGAGATCATAAGGCCTGGAAAAAAAGTTAACATGAAAGGCTCCACAGCTTTCATCTATTTCCGTACACAAACATAACAAGAATAGTTTGTACATTCATATCAATAACCCTTCCTTTAGATTTTTTTTTCTTTAGAATTTGCATTGAATTGATTGAGCTGTATAAGTGTCAGAGTCCCTTGGTTGTCATTAGTACATTTCACAGGCTCTGCAGTGCATTTCTATCTGTTCTACCAATGACTGTAATGAGACTGACGGTGGTGGTGTTGGTGTTACTGTGACCCACAGCAGCACAATGCAGTACGTGATCCTCAGCTACATGAAGCACCTGGGGGTGAAGGTGAAGGAGCCCAAGGGTCTCGAGCCCAAACCCAAACGCATCAACTTCAACCTGCCCAAGATCAAAGTAGGTCACTCTCACTGCTGTCAACATGGACAACGCCCTGTGTTTGTCAGTGCCGTGTGAAACCAGTGAGAGCACGGAGAGCCCGTAACGGACATGTCATGTCTTGTTGTAACCGTTGTTGTTTTGCTCTCTTGAGGTCAAAGGCATTAAGCCTGAAAAAGAAGGAGAAGAAAAAGTGAAGAAACCCAGATTCCCCCCTTTCCTGGGTCCTCCCAAACGGCCCATCCGCATTGATCCGCCATCAAGTAAGCACCCAATAACCTTCTTTTTCAAAGTCTGTCATAGATTAATTGGCATGACATGTCACTAAGCGGCAGTTAGATGAAAAAGACCCCCCCCCCCCCCAGACATTCACCCTAATGGAGTAGAATGTGAAATATCTTGGGGAATCAGAAGTGGATTTTGAGACATGTAAGAGGAAGTGACCGTCTGGAACACTGTGGAGTCACTTCCTGTTCTCCCAGCACAGTTTTCCGAAAGGCTCGCCACTCAAACAAAACTCAGCTCCCTGTCATCTAATGTTTTTCCTCTTTGTGTGGGGTTAATGCCCAGCTGTTTAGCCACACATTCGATTTTCTCTCTGCCTACGCATGGCTGTCCAGTGAAGAGTGTTCTAATATGTGCATGAGCTTGTCGGGCAGGGGGCCACCCTCTTGAGCTCCTCCCCTGACTTCCTTTTGATATCCAGATTGCCTGCACAGGGTTAGTGCTCTTATAGCTTCCTCCCCAGAGTGAGTCACCACAGATCTGCTTTGCTACTTTTCTGATTTTACTTTTTTTTTTTTTACTGCCCGCCCCAACCCCCTTACCTTCTTAATTTCATCATTACTTCCTATGTGTGTGTGTGTTCATTTGTTTGTGTGTGTGTGTGTGTGCTAATGTGTTCAGTTGTCAAGGCCATGGAGATGAACAAGCCACGTCCTCAGAAACAGCCTTCGCAACCGCTCCTCAGCATCACCGACCAGTCGGAGGCTTTATCAACAACGCCGTCAGGAGTTGCAGCCGTGGTCCCGGGGTTGGCCGGAGGGCGTCCCCGTGGCAGCCAGTCAAGCGACGGCTCGGACACGACGAACGTCTGCACCCTCGTCACGTCCCCACCGCACAGCGCACCCGCTGGACAGAGCTCGGATGGCACCGGCCGCGACATGGACTCTGGTGAGCAGCAGAGGTCTTTAACCTCTACCTATGATGCCTTATTCCATTCTGTGACTCCTTTCCTCTCTTCACCCCCCCCCCCATCCCTTGAGTATGGTGCCTGTTTCCTTCCATTCAGTTTTCTCCCAAGATGTTGTCCTGGTTTTGTTTTCTTTGTCCTGAGCCTAACTGCCCACCCCTCCCAAACACAGACACACAAACTCAAACATCTGACCACATGCCCTTTGTTTCATGGTCCCATTGCAGTTTTTATTCCGCAAAGGTCTTCCGTCTAAAAGTAATTGGCCTATTTTTTCCACAGTGCCTGACAAGAATGAGATTGAATATTTATTTACTTTTTTTCTTTAACTACGTGCTTTGTTCGCCCCTGATCATCTCATGCCAGCTGTAGGAGAAGCTGAGAGCTGGGTTTATGCTTGAACAACAGGGGAGCCGTTTACTGCAATGAACACTTGTCACACAAAGATACCCATTAGATTTATGTTGCTTTGATGCTCTAAACAGAAACAGCCTTCTTTAAAAAAAAAAAAACATTTGCACACAATTTGTCCTGAAATAACTCCTCAATGATGTGTGCAGGCTCTACCCCGTCCTCTGCCCAGGCCAGGCTAGGGGAGGGCATGCACCTTGCAGACCCTCAGGACGGATCCACGCCGGGCTCGACCCACTTTGACTTTGGCCCCTGCGCCCTGGAGCAGCTGCAGGAGGAGGAGCAGGAGGCTGACAGGTATATACGCATGTGTGGACTGCATGCTGCTACCTAAATGAGTTCCCCCGCAGCTGGGAGAAAAACGCTTCAGACAAATTTACCGTACCCTGACTCAGGTTCCCTGCTTAACATCCGCCTCATTACGTTTAAACACCTCTCCGTGTTTGTGTTGCCTGTTAGCTTCAGGTGCTACAGATGTTCATTTCTTCTTTTAAGATAGGATGTCTGCAACAGTGGTGTTCTGACTGGATCATTTTACAGGGTTAGGGGAATGAAGGTGTGACTCAGAGTTAGCTGTGACCTTGCTTGCAAAACAGCTTTGCTGACACTGAGCACCAGATTTTGTTTTAACGCTTAAAGGGATAGTTCGGTTTTTAACACATTGAGCCCCTTTCACAGGTTGTCTAAAATGAAATAAAGTGGTTGACACCAAAATGTTGATGATTGCTCCTGTCTCGGCTATTTGGGAAATATAGAATCGCCTCTGCCTGCCTTTAAAATGGCTAGCTATGGGCATTTGTTGTTTCTATCCTTTAAACACTGCTTTTAAAAAAGTGCTACTCATGGAGTCATTAGTGGCATTTGCTGATGTTCCAACCCAAGTATCGTAGCAAAATACAGGTTCTGTCATGTTTTGTTTGCCATTTTGTAAGTCCCATAGGGATCTATTTGCTCCTTCATATAGACAAAGTGCCAAATAAAACATGACGGAAGCTTTATTTCGCTACGATATATGTTTTGGAACATCATTGAGCAGCACCAACCACTTGGTGAGTAGCACTTTTTTGAAACCAGTGTTTTAAAGATAGAAACAACACATGCCCATTGCTAGCCATTTTGAAGGCAGGCAGAGGCGATTCTACATTTCCCAAATAGCCGAGACAGAAGCAATCGTCAAAATTTCAATGTAAACCACTTTATTGCATTTTAGACAACCTGTGAAAGGGGCTCAATGTGTTAAAAACCGAACTATCCCTTAAATACAAGATTTGCTTGAACTGAGGAAACTTAAGAAGTTCTTCCTCACAGTTTGTCCCTAAGATTGGTTAATCTCTGCTGCTGTTATTGCCTTGAGAACTCTAGGCTAAATATGTTCCCTGTTTCACTGTGGTTAGAACACAAACACACACACACACACACACACACACACTTTATTCTGAGTCCCTGCTTTGTTTTCCACTCGTATACTCTCTAAATGGCCTCATTTGGAGAGAGACTGTCCTTCGTTGCTCAGTAGTTTAGAGGTCGCTGGAGCTCTCGTCTGTTAACTGACTGCATGAGCACCGCTCCACTGAAGCCATCAGTCAAGAGGGCTTGTTAGAACCGATGTGATGTGAGACTCTAAGCCGTCTGTCATCTCCCGCACACAGGACCCAGGACGGGGGCACGCCGAAACCAGCCAGGAGGTAAGACTCTTCTGTTCCTCAGACTCAGTCTCCCCCTGCATGCTTAGCTATACGCCACCACACCTTGTGCTTCTGCCCACGACTCATGACAGTCACAGCCTTAAGATGCTAACTGACCTAGAAAAAGATTTTTTAGAACAGAAAAAATTTATTGGTAAATTTGTTTCTTTTCAAATGAATGTTTTATTAAATGATATACTAATGCAGCAGTGATTTCAATTTGAAGGCCATTGAAGTATGACGAAACTACATCTTTTCTATTACATCAGAGTTTATATTTCTGTAATTTTTTAATGTTGGTATATTCAGGGTTAACAAACTGTTTGTTGTGAATTATATCATGGCTTAAAGTTCACAAACACATACATACATACATACATACATACATACATACACACATACATACAGTACATACATACAGACACACACACACACACACACAATCACAAATTGTATTTTGCCAGGCTGGACGAAAAGATGAATATGGAGATGTACATTAGGCTACATAAAAGCTGGGAAAAAAACATTTGATAACTTCAGACACAGACTTTTTTTGCTTTAAAGTCAAACTAATATATATGCCAGTGTGGCTGTGAATGCTGCTGCTGCTGCCACTACTGTGTCAGGTGTTGCTAATGCTGTGCGGTCCTCCCCAGGATGGATCCACTGGGCTCGGGTGAGGTGCAGAGCGAGGATGACCAGGGCGGAGAGGTGGAGCAGGAGCAGGACCCCTCCAACTGGCAGATGTCAGTCCCCCGAGAGATCCTGCAAGGGCTCACTTCTCAGGAAATCAAGCGGCAGGAAGTCATTTACGGTGTGTGCTACTCGCTTCTCCTCCCCATCTAACTGACTTCATTCACTTGGATGCACTGCGGAGTGTGAGATCGAAGTGATGTTTGAAGGCTAAATAAATTTCCTTAAAACAGTATTTAAGCCACATATACTTATGCATCTTATTATTAAATACCATAGCGCTGACCTCAGAATGTTTATTTGGCACTATAAATAGTGAGACCAAAGAGTAAAAGCTTTCTGTTTGATCTAAGTGTATTTCTGCTGCTCCTTTGTATAGAGTTGTTCTACACGGAGCGGACTCACCTACGGATGCTGCGGGTTCTGGATAACGTGTTCTATCAGAAGCTGAACAGAGAAAGCATCCTCCCCCCTGGCGATATCAAGCACATCTTCACCAACTTGGAAGAGATTGTTCAATTACATGGTACAGGATGTCGGCTATCTGTACAAAATACCTTATGATGGGGTAAAACGAGAGGGAATTTGAATGTCTTTTATATCCTCAAAGATTAAAGTGGCATGAATAAACCTTGTCACTGTCACTGAAGTCTTTAAGGGTTCAGGGCTAAGTAGAGCTCAGGGTTAGCCAGGCATGAAGATTTAGCTACAACCTTTGGATTGTGTATGTGTGTGACCCTTAAGAGACCCTACGTACATAGAAATAGAAAACTAGAACAATGACATTGTAGCAGATCTACTGTACGTTTGTATTATGAATTAACTGACCTTAATCGGCGACACTGGACCCCCCCACACACACAGACACACACAAACATAAATTGTATTTGTTATACAGCCAAGGCTTATTTGTTGTCCTCCATGTGTGATTGTATGTTTTTTGTTCTTCGCCCACTTCACCCCCAGCATCCATTTTAGAACAGATGATCCGGAAAAAGAATGAAAGCTCGGTCATCAGTTTGATGGGAGACGATCTGCTCGCATGGGTGAGATAGACTCTCTCTGAGCAATCTGAGGAGTTCAGATGAAACACCAAGTCCATTTGCCATGAATGTACAGAAATATATAATTTAGATATACTTTATCTATCAAGTTCAAGTTCAGGATTCTTTGAATTGATAAAAAAAAAAGATCAAATTGATAGTAACCTGGAAATTATTCCAAAACACTTGCATTTTTGCATATTTCTAAAGATGGACTTTTGCATCTGAACTTTTTATATCTTTTACTTTATATCTTTTGTTGCTGAATTGGTATAAACTGTCTGGATATAGTTTAAATAGCCAGTGATCACTGGTCATGTCGTTCTCAACTTGTTCTGTTCTGCTCTCTGCCCTCCACAGTTCAGTGGCCCAGAGGAGGAGAAGATTAAACAGGCAGTGGGCACCTTTTGCAGTAACCAGCCCTTTGCACTGGAGCTCATCAAGAGCAGACAGAAGAAAGACCAGCGCTTTACCTCCTTTATGCAGGTGAGATGGCTGGGAGGGACGACGGTGACAGAATTTGCATTCTGTACAAGGGTGTCATTTGTCTTGTGTCTGGATATATGCCTGACACATACTTGCCAAATGCAGCGCAAGTGTTATTCTGATGCTTCCATTAAGTATATGTCCCAGTCGACTCAACATTCAGCACAAGGATGTTTGTATATTTGTATATTAGTGTGCGGTCAGAATGAAGCACAAATTTGTAAGGAAGCAGACTTGGATTATTAGTAGATGTGTTGTTTAGTTGTGTTGTGTCACTAGTGTGGATATATGTGTGTATGTGTGTGTCTGACCCAGCTGACTGCTTCCACAGGAGGCTGAGAGTAACCAGCTGTGTCGTCGGCTCCAGCTCAAAGATATCATCCCCATGGAGATGCAGCGACTCACCAAGTACCCCCTGCTGCTGGAGAACATTTCCAAAATCACCGGTACTAGCCCAGTGACCAAGAGTGTTTGTGAAATGCACATGCCACACAGAAATTTACATAAAAAACTGCTCCATCTTTTTGCATCTCTGTGAGCTCATATGAGCTCACATGTGTTCCAGCGTTATCGAAGTGAAAACAAACTATTGCAGTGTCCAAATCCGTTCTAGGTTCAGTGCATTTCGGCTATTAAACAGAGTCGGAATTCCCATCCCCACTAATATTCAAGTATCTGTGTAGTGATATGTGAAAGTAAATGGAATTTCCACTGAATTTTTTGATCCAAAGCTGGTTGTTGTGGCCTATGTTTTATCAACCTTATGCTGCCTGTTTGGTACACAGATGATCTGGAGGAGAAGGACAAAGTCAAGAGAGCAGCGGAATGCTGCAAGAATATCCTTAATCACGTTAACCAGGCGGTGAAGGAGGCGGAGAACAAACAGGTAGCTACTGCTATGTTCCTGCTGTTACTACTACTGCTATGCTGCTGCCATTACTACTACTGCTATGTTCCTGCTGTTACTACTACTGCTATGCTCCTGCTGTTACTACTACTATTGCAGTCGTGTTTCTTCATCTAGCTGCTTATTGTAGTTCCATTTTGCTCATAAGGATGAAGTATAGTACAGTTTGGGGCTCTTTCTATTAGTTCTTCTGACACTATCTCTCCCTATCTTTGCTACTTTGCTACAGCATGTTCAGCATTGTTCACTGCATGAGGTCAATGCCATTTGCAGGTCAATCGCACCTTAACACCATTGCTGTTGTTTTTGACTTGGCAGAGGTTGGAGGACTACCAGAGACGGCTGGATCTGTCTTCCTTCAAACAGAGTGAGAATCCCATGATCTCTGAGTTCAAGGTGAGGAAATGAGGCTGACGCAAGTTAAAAGCCGACTTGGTCCGGAACGGCATTTCGTTGCGTGCTCAGCTAATATCTGGTGTGCTCTGCTGGTTGTTTTTTTTGGGGGGCAGAATTTGGACTTGACCAAGAGGAAGTTGGTGCACGAAGGGCCGCTGTCATGGAAAGTCAACAGAGACAAGATAATAGGTATGATGATGGATCCAGCTTCCCAAAACACAGTGTCTACTTGTTTGTAATGTTATTAGAAAATTCCTTTTCCTACCTGCGGTCATTTCTGGAATCCCCCTCCCCCCCCATCCCATCTCCCAGAGCTGTACACTCTGCTGCTGGAGGACATCCTGGTGCTGCTGCAGAGGCAAGACGAGCGTCTCGTCCTCAAGTGCCACAGCAAGAACCTGGCTGGCACGGCTGACACCAAGCACATCTTCAGCCCCATCATCAAGCTTAACACCGTGCTGGTGCGATCAGTAGCCACAGGTCAGAGCAGTTCAGCCCTTTACTCTGAGAACCACAGCCTTTTATTGTCTGTATTGACATTTGCACAGGTTATACATTACACTTTAACACACTGTACAATTCAGTTTATTAGTAGGACTACAAAATACCCTAGGACTCTGCCATCAAAGTACATGATGCTTATAAAGTATAATGATACACCAAAAAAATAAATATGATAACTTATGTACAGTGACCTGGTTACAGATCCTTGTATCAAGTTAAAGTAAAAAAAAATGATGTACTGTTTATTTCCACAGACAATAAGTCCTTCTTCGTGTTGTCCATGTCAGACAGCGGTGCTCAGATTTATGAACTGATGGCGCAGACAGTATCTGAGCAGAGAACGTGAGTTTCCGTAACCTCACTCACACACATGGGGGTATTTGCCCCTACAGCAAATTGTTGAAATGGAAATACCATGTTTACTTCTTTATTTGTTTATTGTTTGTGTGTGATTCTGCAGTCCCTTTTTGAATTCACTTTTAAATGCACTATAATGTGTAGATTTATATGTTTATATTGTAAAACTCTACTTCATTACAATATGTAGAGTAAGTTGCATGGTAATATCAGCAAAATCCATAGTGTTTGATTAGTCCCATCCACCAGACGTCTGTGGTGTGTGTGTGTGTGTGCGTGTGCGCATAGGTGGCAGTGTCACATCTCCCAGAGAGCAGACTCCATGAAGACGAAGCAACACAACATCATACCTCTACCCCAGACCGAGTGAGTGTCTGCATCCTCTGAGATAAACACAGGAACATTCACGTTTGGAGCCTTTGGTGGTGGTGGCTGATTCTTTCCTTGCAGCACATCATCCCATCTTGCATATCTCACAGGGGATTAACCATAATCTCCATTTTCACTGGTTCGGCTCTGCCATAGTAATAGCCCAATGTGTAACATGTGTCTGTGTCTAACCTATGTGTCTGTAACCATATGTACATACCTATATAATTACAAGTTAAGAATTTTGAGTTTACATTTTGATTGTGTTCGTGGTCTACCAGTGGTGACCGTGAGACTGTGGAGATGATCAACTCCACTGGCGTTCCCAAACTGAACAAAGATTCTGACCGCATCTCCACCGGCAGCATCCAGTCCACCGGTATGTGCGTCCATCTGCTGCTTGACTTCTCTCCTTGTGCCACCCTGTTTGTTTCCTCCCTCTCATAATAAAATCCATTGCATCTGGACTGTATGTTGACATGGTGCATTTTCCTATTAACCTATTAGTTGATAAATTACTGAAAAAAAACTTAAGCCATGAGGTCAATTCTTGTATGGCAGGAATTAAATTCTTTTTCTCAATCGCTGCATCATGATCTGATTCTGCTTTATTGTAATTAATGCCTACTTATTTATTAACTGTGGTAATACATGGGAACTATTGTTACACAAGCAATGTAAATCTTGGTTCTGTTTTATGTAGCCTACTTTCCTAAACCAGTGCCCTGAAGGTTTTACATAGTGCATCTTATATTTTATCCAAATGGCCTATTACTGCAGTTTTTTGTCCATCTTTGGCACAGTTGGGATTATTGGGATTATTATTGGGATTATTATGCCATGTCACTGATTCTCCTTCTTGCATGACAGAAAAAGACTTAGCATCCACCCAGAGTATTCTGCACACCCCTCCTGTTGGGACCAACCCATTTGAGAGCAGTAAATCTGAGGATGAGGACGAAGACGAGGAGGCACTGCACAATGAGGAAGAGGGGTCCTACCTAGAAACTGACCTAGCTGACAATGATGGCTTCATCACGCCAGGGGCATGTCCACCTGTTGGCCTGGATGATAAAGAGCATGAAGCCTTTGGCTTTCCCTCCTCAAGAGCAGATGAAGCCCTGAGTATATGTAAGTATGCCCCCTGCTGGTTGAATAGCACAGCAAACCCCAAAACACAAGGCCCTTAGTAAATTCTTTGGTTAATCTAGGTGTTGGTCCCAAAATTAACTACAACTAATGACTTCTGGCCTAAGTAGCTTTTCTATTTAGATTTAGTATGCCAAAGCGAAAAAGGTTATAGCTACTGCATATTAACATTTTGACATTAAAGAGAAAAAAATCTCAGCCTCAGACAGTCATTCTAAACATACATGTTCCCCATTCTGCAGTGTCAGCACTCCGGCAGCTTCTCATTACGCACATGATTGTGCAGAATGCTGAAGAAGCAGAGGGAGGAGGAGGAGGAGGGACCACAGACACGTCGGCCCCTCAACGAGGCCCTGAGGACAACGGGGGCCCGGCACCACCTGTGGACATCAGCTCTGAGCGGACGGGACTCTCGCAAGCACCCACTGAATGCCCATCTGCCGACGCAGCCCTGTTTGAGCCGCCTGAATATGGTGAGGAGAGCTTCGCTACCACATTTCGCTACCAGTGTATACACGCCTGTTTGGCTGATGCTTTTGGCCTGAGGCAAATTTCATCAGGGACCATAAGGAACAAACGCGGGCATTTAATGCTAAAACCAAGCAGAGTGAGTTGAACTTGTCCCCCCAGTGCATAGACATTGTCCCTAAGAACACAGAAATCAGTGGAACTCCAGCCCTATTTAGGTTCATAGCTTAAATAATGCCAGTTAACATTGGAGCAAACCCTCAATATGTAGGAATCAAGGAAGTATCATCTCCATGTGAATATGTAGAGCATCCTGGTACTAGTCCTTTGTCTAACATAGTTGTGTATGCATTGGTAATTTTTGACAATGAAATCATTCAACATAATTGTTTGCTTGTCATCATCGACTACACTCTCTTGACTGTGACAGCCGTACTCCTGGAGGGATATGAGGGTTTTGAGGAGAGCAGCACTGATGATGATCTTCAAGGGGTCAACTCGGAGATCGATGTGACCAAGCTCCTCTCCTCCTCGTCGCAGACAACGAGCGGACCCAACCTTAGTCGCCAGATCATGACCCACATCCGCCTCCTACAGGCCAACCTGCAACACCTCAAGGTTTGGATTAGCATTGAGTCTTTTCAAAGTACAGAATACAGATGAAAACCAAAGCTTGCCAATAACCCTCAAACACCTAACCAGCATGAATTACACAACAGCATGATTGGACGAGAGTAACAGATCAACATTCACTTCTATCCATCCCATTGCGCTTTTTCCCCAACAAGTTTGTTTTCTAAAAACTGTTTTGCAGGAGGTGGAGATGAAGTATAATGAACTTCGCCAAAGGCTTGCTGAAGCAGCTACTGACCCAGTGGAGGACAAAGGTGCTTGCAACCCCCAAGCCGATTTTTTTCCCCCCTGACCATGATTTGATTCTGCTTTGTAATAATTGATGCCTACATATGTATGTACTGTGCTAATTCTGGTTAATAAATTGGAGCAGTGGTTACACAAAAGATGTAAATACACAGTTGTTTTTAAAAATTTTCTAAAGCACTGCCCTGCATGTCGTACAAGGTGTGGGCTATTTATTTGATCCTGACTAGAGGGATATTTTGAGCTTTGTTTTTAGTTTTAGCCGTGAACAGTGTCCTTAAAAATCAGCTTTCTTCTTTTTTTTCTGTCCCTTTTAGACAAGAGTTAGTGATTCAGGGAGACATTCCTCTGCTTTTGTCTGGACATACGAGCACAGGAGGTCAGAGAGGGGGCATGTGGTGGACATCCCACCAACATTTCCCCTCCTCCTCCTGTACCAATATACTGACATGGACACTGGCCGCATGGAGGAGGCAGTCAGGGATGACGGCAGTGCAGTGCTTCACACGTCCTCTCTCCAACTGCCCTGCCAGATCTTCCACTCAAACGGAGGACTGCATCTTATGACCATTCTTTTGGCCTAGCCTGCTTTCTCAGCGATCTTGGGGTTGTATTTATTGGAATTGATGTGAATGTTGAGATTTCCTGATGCCTACACTCACTGGCCATTTCTGGAGATTTCTTCTACTTTATTTGAACCAGCTGTATTACAGTGAAGGAAGAAGATGGCTTTTACTCTACACTGCCATTCCGTGGGCCTGTTTGTCTTGCTAATCCCTCTCCCCGAGTGGCGTAGAGAGCTTCAACATGGCCTCTGACATGAAAGGGAAATTTTTTTTTTTTAATTCATCACTGACATGAAGACTTGTTACAAGACCAAAACAGAAATGCTGAAGAATGCTGTCCCAGATTTCATAGTGATTCCATAAAATGAGGTCAAGGGTTAATTTTCTTTATCATATATATATACATATATATAAATATGGCCTCGGCTGTATCTATCACATCTCGGTAGAATTGGGTAATACTTCCAGTAGTCTGTCCTTTATAAGGACTACATAACTAATTCATAAGCACAGCATAACACATTCATGAGCATTATGTTAACATACTCTATACATATTCTCATGCATGCTGCACTGTTTGTATGGTGATCTAATCTGCCCTTATCAACATGAATTGATATCTTGAATGTTAATTTTTTTGTTAATGAGCACAATATCATGCCTAGGAGGACGTGTTTTGGCATTTGTGGTGCTGCAATAAATTGCCTCTTTCCACCACAAAAAAAGCTTTTGATAGAAATAAATATATTACCCTTGGCCTCAAGATGAATTATTGAACTGTAAATGCAGGAATTAAGAAAGATATTCAATTTCTCACAAATGTGGCCGTTTGTTATAGATTGACTGAAGTCTTCAGGATGTCTGTTACAGCTGAAATGTTTTTACAGCTATAGTTGTCACTTTTCACTTTCAATCCTGTTTTTCTTCTGTTTTGGGAACCCATCTGTTGCCCTCTTTTAATTAGGTAAACAAACTTGAATCAGGTATGGTGTGTGGTTTTGCACCATTATCAGTTGTAACCAATTATTTACATAGCTCCAAATGCTTCTCTAGCCAGCTGTCCAATCCTAATGCTGTAACTATGAAATAAACGTGGCAGCACAGACCACTAAGCAAAGTCAAACAGCACAGCGTGAATTGAAACTGTGGATCCGAACCATCAACAGGTTTTAACAGAATGTCAGACTCCACCTTTAATGAGAGGGCATCTAGACTTCAGTCAGTCAGATGTGCTCAACACAGGAGCCTGCAGATACAGGTTGAAGTGAGAAGTGAAGTAAACCCCTGATAAAACAACATTCCAAATGCATTTTGGCTACAGGTGTTGGCTGATGGCTTAAAGTAAGGGTTCTAGGAAGGATTCTAATTAGGTGCTTAAGTAAAACGAAAACCTGGGTGACGATCAGACAGAGAAAGCTAATAGAGTAGCTTAACTCATGACACTTCTATTATCAGGTTTACCACCACCTTCAGCTTATCTTGTAGATAATCCACTTAATTGGACGAATACATAATGAACAAATGCAAAATTCCATGGTCAAGTGCAACATGCATTGCCAGTAGGTCAAAAGCTCAGTCACCTCACGTACCCAGTACTAAGAAGTACCTAAATAATAAATGACAATCTATACATGTGTAGCTCCACAGAGAGAGTGTCTGCTTGGTTCCTAATTATTCTTTAGTGGGACATCTGAAACAAATTTCAGAAGGACAGATAGTCGGATGGTGGTGGGTGTCATTTCAACATTTTTCATCAGGTACGTTGAAGTAACTTTCACCCTCTAGAGACAAGACAGAGACACTGCTTGATCATATGCTGTGGAGCAACGCATTTCTCTTTTACCTCCCCCAACACACATACTGTGTAACCGTTTGAGGCAACTTTTCCTTTACTTCACCATCCTTTGGATATGAAGCCACTGATGACACCTCCACAGACAAGGACAAACCCTTTAAAATACATGTGAAGACAACATAGAAACAAGGTTTCCTTTCTGAACAGGCACAGGTCCCTGTATTTTCAGGACTCCTTCAACCATGACTTATTGGATTTCATATATGAAGAAGCACCAGAGCTTATGAAATAGCGTATGGTTTATTTTAAATGTAAAATTGTAATTATGAACACTGCATCTCTTACCGGAAGAGTGTGAATGTGCTCCTCTGCTTTCTACACCTTATGTATTGTTTTAACATAACTACTAAGATGGAAAAAAATAAAAGACTGCAAGGTATTCCCTAAATATTAATGTTACCTGTATTTTTATTATTTTGTCTAGATGTTCATGAGGTATTATATTTTATGAAGAACACTATTATGATCTTTGGCTTTCTGTTGAAATCATTAACTTTTAGTTGAGAGATTCTATTAAATTTGAAACTGATACAATGTCAAACATAAAGCCATCTTGTCTTCATTTTCTTGTCTATCTCAAGAATGATCTGAATGAACACACTGCAAACAGCATTCTTATCTCTACACTACAAAAATATAAAGCTGCTTTACAGGCATCACTGAAAAATACATTACAATTATGATACACTATATACATGACATATCACAACATGACAAACAAACACTGTTAATTGTCCGACCAAAACGATGGTCGGACAATACATGCAAGCATATGGTCAGCTTCAATTAAAATGAAGGTTGAAGAATCATGACTATGCTTGCATTATTTTAAGCCATCGATGAGGGGGAAAAAAAACACTTATGAAACCATTCTGTCACTGAGAGGTAGAGAAGTCAATGTTGTATGACTTCCTTGGCCTCTTTCCACCTTTTCTCCTAAAGTCACCCTTTCTCTTTCGTTTGCCTGCCTTCCCCTCCTCCTCCTGAAACTCACACCTGCCACAGAAAAATGTATAATCACAGATCACCATTCCATTCCAAAAGAGGGAGGGAGAGAGAGCTTTTTTGTGAGGATTTTCTTACCTGGACTGCCATCGCCTGCCATTGTTCCACACCCGGCCAAAAGACGGTAGCCAGTTTGGATCTGTGTGTGAACTGTGGTCGAAATTGGCTCCGACACGATTTGGTGGAAGCTTTTTTAGCTTTTCCTGCTCTTCTACATAGGGCAAGATAGAGTGGAAGAATTGTCAGTAGGTAAGTTAACAATAAGCATTATGGTTATATCACTCAGTCATCTAAATAAGCCATGAAATTAAACAATTAGTTACTTTGCTTCAAGAAGTCTTGCAGTGATGGTCCAATGTCTTGAACGGTCTCTGAGCTACCCTCCTGAGGATCTTCTTGCATCCATGGGGGAATGGCTCCTACATGAAAAAGCAGATGTTTTGTAAAAAAAAAATTCAAATGTTGACAGGATGCACCTTTGAAGCACATGATGAGCAAGTGAATGCGGGCTCTCACTTCCTTCTAACATTCGGTACTCAACTTATTTGACATCATGCCAACAAAACTTGTTCAGGTTTTGCATGCTTTAGCTTAAAATATACATGCAACCTGCAGCCTCCTGCACACGCCTGGGCACGAACCTGCAACTTTTTTTTGGGAGTGCAGCATGCTAAAGGGCCAGTTTCACTCAGTAGCACCTCTGTTAGGCTTTCGGGAGTGAGGTCTTAGTAATGATCTATTTGTTAGCCGGCATCCATTACATGTGTGTGTGAACAGTACATTTGAAAAACTGACCTGTACTGTAAGTTATCTTTACAGCTCTGGCTACAGAAGGTAAGAATTTTCTCAACTAATATAAAAGGAGATCGGGAATATGACAATTCTTACCTGTGTGGACATTTCCACTGCTTGATGAATCCTAGGGGAAAAAATCAATTAGCTATCTAATAACACATTGAGATTGAGACCAACAGTTAAAAAAATACAACACAACACAACGCACACACACACACACACACACACACAAGAAGGAGCCCTACCTGGTAGCCAATGAAGGTCAGGCCAGTCTCTGTTCCTGGCCACTGACTCTCCACTGGATCCAGCCAGCTGGGCCCTGGTTGGTCATCCTGCCCTTGGGACCTTAAATGACAGCTTCTTGCCCAATCAAAATCCATATTATCCAGATGGCATAATTGTACTCCCCATGAAGGCATAGTCAATATATTATGTGCAAGCGACTATGAAAAAATACTCATCTATTTTCATAAAGTTTAATGCCAAAAAATACAAATAAACCAAGTCTTGTCTCCTTACCTGCCCAATATGTCAGAATCCTGTTGGGCTTGCTCAGTGGACTGCTCTAGTTCTGGGTCACACTAAGTTATATTCAGGAAAAGTCAACAGGAATTGGCAAGATCCTAGAGAACCACATTCTAAAAATACCTTCCAATAACACAGATCTTATCAGAAATATTAAAACACAACACCCTTATGATGTGGATACTGTAGCTGAATCCTGGAAAAACAAACCTCAATGACCGAATGAAGAACCTCAAAGCGATGTTGCTCCTGGGCTCTAATGATGGCTGCTTGCTACATATGAGAACAAAAAATAAATAGATAAAACAAAAAAGACAAAACACAAGCATCACCATGAACAGTTAAAATATATATTGTCTCATTGCCTCACAAACTCCCTAGACTATGTCCTTGTTTTACCTCTTTGACGTGTACATCCTCCTTTTCTTCAAAGTTTTCAAGGGCCTTTGAAACCTCTTCTTTAAACCTAAGAAAATCATAGATAGATTTATGTGGCACCTGATTAAATGACCACAGGAAATTTATAAGAGGGTGAGTAACATTATCTATGTAGCATGAACTTAACTTAATAATTACTGTAAGGAAAAGGGGTTAACGTTAATTTACCGATCAAGGTCCTCTGAGGAAATTATAAATTTGTCCCTGAGCTTCATGTCAGCTTTATTCTCCCACCAAAATTTGTGTGTCTGTTTTTTGTGTTCTTGACTGAGGAAAGAGACAAAGCAGATTTACACTACATATAAAAAACAAGAATGTTTCTAGCCAACTGAACAGGATTGAGAGACTTACGTGCCCATGTGCTCCAGCAAACCACCAAACACTACTGTGAGATTTCCATTTGTGACATGCTTTGGAACCTCGAGCTCACAGCAGTAACACCAAAAGTTGCACTGGTGTTCGGTGCTCGAAAACTTCGCTACTTGTGGAGTTTTCATGGTTCGCCTGGCTTCTTTCACCTTGGGAGGAAAACGAAGTGACATTTTAACGATACATCACTGCAACGGTGATGCTACGAATGCTAACGTTAAAGTTGACGCTTAACGTTAGTTAACTTGCCCCTACAGAACAGCAATGGCCAGTCCAACAGTGCAATGGGTTTGAACGGGTCTAATGTTATTAGGTTGCATACCTTCTCCAAAAACTTCACGAGGACCACTTTAAGTTTGGCTTGATGACTTTTTCCAAAAATGTGGGCTCTGCCACTGAAATCGGTTTGTCGACATACGGCACAATAAAATGCCCCCATTTTATATCCCGGCTTGTAGTTGTGTAGTTACACAAAATGTCAATCTGGTGGCATGGTTGTTGTATACCGCGCCCAAAATTCTGTGAACGACAAGACCACAATCCTAGGAAAAAACCTTTTGTCAACAACACTACTGAAGTTCTATTCCGGGGACAAGTTCAACAGAAAGTACTTCGCGGTGTGACGTTTATCTCAAGAGAAATGCATGGCCGATATTTTGATTACCGCCCTCATCTGGCAAGGAAGAAGCCGAAGTTATTGTTGTGACAACAGCACTAGTGCAAAGCCATATAGAGATGTTACAGTTGACACAGTGTCTCGTGGTTATTGAGAAGTTTGGTTTATTGAGAAACAAAATGACAGACATCAACAACAATCTGTATACATTGAATACTTAATTGGGCAGACACACATAAAATCATGCAGAGTTAGGCAAGCTGTTCAGAAAATGTACTTTCTTCAGTTACTTCACACCAGATAAAGCTTCAGTAGCCTACACAAAAAGCGGGCTTACCTGTAGACAACATGTAACACGTTACATAAATGTATCTGAATTAGTTTGTAATTATGCAACTCTGCTTTTTCTAAGCTAATTTACAGAAGTTAACATAATTTAAAGTCCTATCAATAATCAAAATATTCTATAAATGATTAAAGATATAGCCATAACCTAGCTGTAAGAAATCTTTTGTTTTAAGTTTTTTTTTTCAATGAATTTTGCATTCTGTGCCCTGATATATATACTGTATGGGAGAATAATGTGCAGGTGTGACCCTGATTTGCCTGTAGTAATGCAATGTTTTATATGATGCCTAGCATATTGCCTTATACATTTTTTTCTAGTATATGTTACCACATCAAATCTTCACTACTTGTGAAGCTACTACCCATCACTTCAAACATGCATTAAAAAGCTAAGTTATAAATAGCCTGGCCACGCCTTCCTACACATTTCATCATCCTACACTATCATCATCTTCCAGTGCTAGTGTGGATTTCATTAAGCTCCATGTCTCCGGGCAGTATTTTTAACAATGAATTTTACCACAGCTAATCAGAGAGAGGTTTTATAAACGCAGAGCTAGAAAGCAATCAGACAAAGCAGGTCATCAGTGATGTCATCAATCAGTTATCAGTCAGTTTCTACTGAATGGTCAGACCAACTGTACAAAACAAAGTTTAGAATGGGGGTCTGGTTTATTACCAAGCTCTGGTTATAAATAGATTTCATTCTTTCAGTCATCATCATTTGACAGGACAATAGTGACGGTGAGGGCCACCAGCAGTATGAACATCATAACAGACAATATCACAGTGATGACGACCATGGCTCCACTCCGAGCTGGAAGACCAGTGGGTATTCCATCATAGTCCTGTGCTGTAAACAACAAACCCTTTGTCATGATATTGTGTCTCAACTATTATGAAAAGATTCTGCCAGTTGGGCCCTTATAGCCACAAAATAACTAATATCGGAAGTGAAACTTTATTATTAATTACCTGATTTTATGTCAGCATTCACAACATTGCTCTTCTCTGATCCAATTTGGAACTGAAATCTGCAAAAGGGGCAAAATGTTTTCTTTAACTTCACATTTGGAAGCAAATTATGTTCTTCATCGCCTTAATAGAGAAAATTGCATACTTATATGTTACTCCGCTGTCCAGATCTGACACTTTGTATCCAATGTTTCTCGTGACCAAGGAGTCTCCATTTCTTCCAATATCAGTGCTGTTGTTTTCACATGATGAAGGTACTTCAAATATGTTTTTCAATGTCCCTATGGGATGAAAAAAAAATATTGCACATGATGAACACATTCATATCTTTAATAAATGCCCAAATGTGTTCACTTCATTTGGGTTTAGAACACTAAATTTGGACTCACAGCTGTTGTTGGTGGTAGCAACTAAGTATTCCAGGCTCACGTTCTGACCCTTGAATTTGCACTGTGGCAGACTCAACAGCACAGCGTTTGTGAATATTCCCGTGATAACTCCGTCATTGTTGGTCAGGACATTTATTGAGAAGTCTGCATTAAAATGTATTTTAAATAGTATTCAGATTTGACAACAATGGCCATGTCTGAGAGAGACTACAGTTACATCATCCATCATCATGCACAAGGACATTATTAACTCATTCATTGTAACTTATTCAATTTACAAACCTCCACTGGTGTGTGCAAAAAGTGCTCCAACGAAGAGAAGTATGGTCAGCATAGTTGCCCAAGGTGGACCAAGGTGAACTAAGAGTGTTGTTGGAAGATAACGGTGTAAAATGATATTTGAACACTGAAACTGGTATGACAGGAACAGGGCCCTGCAGTACACCAACACTGTCTGTAGGTAAGCACAAAAAACTGGTTTGGCAAGGTGTGAGTTTTCACCTTTTTTTCCATGCACCTGCTATTGTCTAGTGTTTGTTCAGTTAAACTGAATTCTGGATACTTGGTTGTTTGAGACTGTTCTCTGTTTCTAAAGTTTTCCAAAGAGTTTTCCTTCCTGACACATGACTAATATGTAAATGTTTGCACTGACGTCTATCTGTCGTGACAGATTCACTGTTAAGTACACTCAGCGGAAAGAGAAACAGATCAAAATTTTATTATGTTTAAATTATATAGAATAAAGGTAGTTGGGAGTTTCACTCATTTCACTTGACATCAGTGGCATAAAATACAACATTTGTGTTTGTTTTTTCTTTGCTTTTCTTATTTTGTACAAAAAAATGAAAAGAGGACACTTTGCTGAATGGAAATGTCTCTCGCATATACAAGTATTAAAAATAGTACAAACAGTACAAGTAGTAGTACAAGCATACATATGATGGTGTCCCCTCTAATAAACTATACACACACATACACACGGAACAGTTTGAAAATGTGGTTTTCAGAATGAGAATTATGAACTTTACTATACTATAATTCTTTCCATCACTTCTAAGTCCTGCCAGAGAAGACACTGTAAAAATGCATGTTGGAGTCCTTCATCTACTGTACATATTATCTAACACTCCTGTCTGCATGTTGGCTTTGAACCTTTGAGACAGAGATTAACATGCTATGAGAGGAGATAAAACAAATGAAGAATTACTCTTCCTCTAATTATGACATGCATGTAATATACAGTATATATGTGAGACTATGGAACTCTTAAATTATACTGGGAACATAATAGGAAATGTCACATAAGCCTCAAACATTCAGGCAATGTGAAGCAGATATGATATAATGTAGTCATAAAAATAGCTTCCCATTCATTTGAATCTTCTTGTGAGTGCATTTTTAAACTTCAAGAAATGTTAACTTCTTTGCAAGACAACACAAACATACTGCTGAAACACGTTATATATTTACAAAAAGTTGCATTTCCCAACTGACACACAGTGAGGGGAGAACAGGTACAAAACAAAACAAAAAAAAAAACATATAAAGTAAACACATCTTGATGGATCTCAAATGTCCAAGGCTGTTTTTTGGTTTTCTTCGAAAAGGGTCACTTATTTGTCTGTCTTCTCTTTAAGGAGGACACATGGAATGGCAATGAGGAATTTCTTATGGCCATTCAGCTCAAAATGTGGTCAAGGTTTCCCTTGAAAACAGCAGCCCCTCCAATGAACAGGCAGCTGAGCAAGGTCCCTCAGTTACGTTCAATATTCCTTTGAATAGTCAATGTTCTGTCAAAAAAGGGTCTTCATTAGTGAGATTTTTATTGCTTCTTCCAAGTCCATTGAACTTCAGTGAGAAAATGGCCTTCACGTAAGACTGCAGGTTCTGTTAATGATGATAAGGTGCATGACTCCACGAACGATACCAGCTCCTGAAAAAATAGTAAACAGAAGGCTGTTTGGAATAGCAGCATTGCCTGATGTGGCTAGATGTAAATTCTATGGAAATGGCATTGCGACGGCATTAAATGTTAAAACAAAGCCAATCGTCTGTTTATACCCTGCGGTATAGGACTGATTGACACCCTGAGAAGTCAAAGGGTTGGAAGTGGAGGAGAGGCCGTTTGGAGATGATCCTCGACCTGGGCTGCCCGGAGACGAGCTGGAAGACACTAGTAAGACAAAAAAAAAAAAAAGAAACAAACCAGTTAGTTATCCAGAAAAAAAAACTTAAAGTGTGTCCTGTTATTTTAAGTTTCTCACGGGTGTTCTCCGCTGTGAGACACTATAAGACATGGCTTGTATGTATTGTTAGATGCGATGTAAAAATAAAATGGAATTAAATTAAATCTATCAGGGAAAACGTTATGAAAATGATTAAGTGTTCAAATTAACATGTCATCTCATCTTGATCTTTAATGTATTTTTGTTTTATTATTTTTCCATCTCTGGAGCACTGGTAGATGGAGGGACACCAGTAGCACCTCTGCTACTTCTTTAGAATGACTTGTGAAAACAAAAACTGTGTACATAGTCTGCTGTTCCACAAGCAGAAAGAGCTGAAGAGAAAAATCTGTTAAAAATTCTTTACATTCACCTTCCTGAATTTCATCTCACCAGTGGTGAAAGAAATTTTATATTCTTGCCGGTGCCATTTAGTGCCGCATTTACAAAAAAAATTTTTTTTTACTTATTACTAATAAAATACTCAAAACATAGTTTTAGTGTCATTTGTTCATTTGTCATGTCCTACACAAGTGGTAGCAAACTGTTATGCTCAGAAGGTCCATATAGCCACACCTCAAAGAGTCTTAGTAAGTCTTTGACTAAGACTTGGTCCAATCACAACACTCTATCTATGTAGAGAGTTGTTGGGCAAGATTAGCACAATGATGACAGGACTATAACAGTGCAAAACACTGTCCAAGGAACAGTTATTGTTTGAATTGACATTGACATTTGACAATGTGGAAAAATGAACAAAATAAGGCACTATCATTTGTTTCCAAGAGAGACATATTTGCTGTTTTGCAGACAATTGTTTATAGGGCTAATCTATTGTGAGCAGATTCTGCCTGTCGGACCAAGCCAAGTCTATATTCATGGATAGACTATATATTTTGATGTTATTCTGATAACTCTCATACTGTACTAAGATATATGTGCTGCTGTTGCAATGCAATGTGTGAATAGGTGACGAGCTGTTGCACTGAGAAAAAATGGTGTCCATGGATGCAGAGCTGAGTGTGTACATTTTATTAGATTTGATGGGAATTTAAAGCCCAGAATTCAAAGCCTGTTCAGGAAAAGCACACATCTGCTCCATAATACGCCACTGGCAGGAGAGTACCGGTCATCTCTCCCTCCCTTTTCACACGGCTGTTAGCCATCTTTTGTGTCCTCTGCCATCATAAACACTTCCATGTCGTGATGCCACAGGCACTGATTGAAATGATGGACCAGACTCACCTCCCCCTGTTGCAAGAGGACTGTAGGGCCTGGAAGAAGGTGGCTGAAACAGAAACCAAAGAAAGACAAAGAGATTATTTCAAGTGATTGAGAGGGGTATGGCTGCAGCATTGACTGGGCTCATGGCTTCACAGAGACTCACCACACGAGAGTTGAAGTTGTGTGGCTTTATGGGTGAGGTGGACACGGGGAAGATTCTCTTCTCTTTCTGCCGGCGGTTGCAGAACCAGACACGGACCACCTCCTTCTCCATGGACAGCTGCTCTGAGATCATTGCGATCTCCTCTGAGTTGGGCTTGGGGTTCTGGAGGGTCACGGCAATTTGTTAGTTTGTATTGGCCAGCATTTTATTGCAGGAATCCCTCAACACTTAACAAATTAGGAATTTCTTAGGGTTAGGGTTAGGGTTAGGCTTAGTTCAAAATCAGCTAAAAAAATTCAGTTAATTACACCTACATCCACAAAACGTTTTTCCAGAGTGAGTTTGATATTGGTCTCAATACTTGTCCTCTTTTTCCTCTTCCTGCCATAGCCCTCCATGATCTGGGGTAACGTGGTGGGGTTGGAAATGGTATCAGAGGGGGAGTTCTCTGAGGAAAGACAACATTTCAGCTTTAGTGTCATTCAGTAAATATATTTACTGATTTATCTATGTGTATTTGTATCTTATTTATGTGTGAATATGGTCCTTTAGAAAAAAAGCAAAGGATTGCCAAGGAGGAAGACTCAGAAATGTACCTGCATCGCTCAACCACTTCTCTAGCAGTGGCTTCAGTTTGCACATATTTTTAAAGCTCAGGTTCAGCGCCTCAAAGCGTGAGATGGTGGTCTGGCTAAAGTCATTCCCATACAACTTTCCCATGGCCAGACCCACATCACCCTGCAGAAAGAGAAAGAGAGCAACACCAAAAGTGAGCTTTATTACAGTAAACACTTTTGATTGCAGTCCATGAATTGCTGTCTAACAAGTAGGCATAAGTATGCAAAACATTGCATGTAATATTGCCATAATTGGTCATAATATGTAAGTACAGGCCAAGTTAACATAAGTAAGTGGAGGCCAAGTCAACATGAAGACAGCATCATCAACAAAACAGATACACTGAAGCAAGAAATAAACTTTTAGTGTTTAGGCTAATACGTACAACTTGTGCAGTAGAAGATAACGCTAACATTCATTTGAAATGTTACTTAACTAAATACCTGTTAAGTAAGATTTCAAACAAATAAAATTGAAACAAATTGCATAGCTATATGATGCAAGTAATGACATGTCTTTAGATGTAGCTGCACCTCAACATGTGCTAAAAAATAGGATAGCGCATTCAAACCTGGCTTTTTAAAATATTTACCATTAAGTAAGAATCAGGTTCAGTATATTTACTGAAATTCTCTACAACTTACCTATCACTACATCCTAATACTGTATGTGCAGGCTCTAAAATAATTTAACTCTGCCTTATCTAAATACTTGTTATCCTCTGTTTCGTTCAGTCTGTTTCAGTTCGGTTATGTCTGCTTATGTTGTTTTGAGGTCTTAATTGTCTTTGTCTTTACTTTGTAATGACAAAAACATTACACCTATATTCCTATTAGTGATTAGTCTGATTAATCCAAACATGTTCAGTGCATAGATTCTGGACAGAGTCTGACCCAAACACTCGAGTGCGATGCAAATGTGCCCAATGAATCATGATAGGTTCATGAAGGTCAGACTATCACAGGTTGATTGAAACGTTATGTAAAGTAGCCGTCCTGAGGTTTTACATATTTCATTCTAGTAGAATATGGGCGAATTTCAGTATCTGTGATTGAAATATGGATTTTAAAGACAATGGTCAATAGCGGCTTCAGTTTATTTTTTGTCAGTTGCTTTAGTTTCACATTTCCAAATGATAAGTGATTGACCATAAATCTGTGTAATCTTTCCAAGGGTGTTTGTTGTCAGGTGAGTCTTCAAGTGGTCTCTCACCTGTGTGAAGCCCAGTTTAATTCTTCTCTGCTTGAAAGACTTGGCGAACTGCTCCAGCTCCTCCAGGTCGTTGGGCTCATCCTGTGGGGAGGGACCCACGTGTTTGGGGACCTGGAGGTGAGACATGTCCAGATGCCCGTCCACCGTCGGCCCTGCCAGGCCTGCACGACTCATGCCCTAACAGGAAATAGAGGTATTGACTTCAGCTGGGTCCCTATAAACAGGAGCTTAGGCTCGCTTGACTCAAGACGAAATCCCAGATGTAAATTTGGATTCTGCATCTACATGTGACTGCTGTTGAGTTACAACTGTTCTCTATCACCAAATTTGATTAAGAAATTTTCATCAGCAAAACAAATATGGTCTGATACTACTTTTCTACAGTCATTGAGCCCTTTCATTTGTTTAATGCTTGTTCTGTGTTATGTCAATCCTCTGTGTCAAGAAATGTCTAATTTAGTATTTTAAAACATTTTATGAAGTGTTGTGATTAAAGTGCAACATACAAAAACTTCCTCAAGCACCTAGGGGTGAATTGTCTATGTACCTGTGGTGTCAGTGCAAGGCCAGGCTGATGTGGCAGCAACCCAGCCTGAGACTGTGAGGGTAAGGACAGGAGGTTTGGCTGCAGCAGAGCTGTTGAAACACAATCAGCTTTAACACACATGCTAATCAAGAGTCCTTGACTATAAACATAATCAAGTCAAGTAATCATTGGGTGATTACACGCAAAGGTCATCCTATGTCACATCTGTGATGCTGACAAATGTATTTTTATGCTAAGAATGTAAATGTTTAATCAACAGTAGGGTACAAGAGAAAAGACTAAATGTCTTGGATGCTTTAAAAGACAAAGATTTTGTAAATGTAACATAATCCTCAAAGTACCAAAAATAATAAAATAATTTCCCCATGTTCATGTTATGAGATATTTTTAAACGTCATATAATAATGCAGGGTATGTCCTGTAGTTTAAGTACAGTACACATCTTGTAACATATACCCCTAAATTTCTGTTTTAAACTCTGCACGCTTGAGGTGTGTAATGTCTGATGGGAAGACTGTGATGGGAAGACCTTGATGGGAAGACTGTGCCTGAGACAGGAGGAAGGAGGAAGATGACAGGTGAGAGCCGGACATCAGAACCAGCTGTGGGAGAGGATGCAAGGAGGGGAGGTCCTACAAAGGGAGAGACAATGGTTTAGACAATACTAATCACTATGAAAGAACAACAACTAGATAAACAACAATAATAATAATCATAAAAATGATAATAATAATGATATTAGTAGTAGTAGTAGTAGTAATAGTTCCTTACTCCTGCAAGTGAGCCCCCAGGCAAGTAGGAGCCTTGTGTCAGGTGGCATGTCTTGTGTGATGTGGCTGAATGCGGAGAATCATTCAGGTCCTCTGTTTTGATCTGGCCAATGGAGGAAGATTCTGATTAGTGACTTAGGTGTGACTGATATCAGATCAGATGTGGAGCTAGAACAGTAACCAGTGGGCACGCACTGAAAGTATAGTATCATGACAGGGGCCATCAGATCATTGAGGGGCATAAGCATTCTGTATCTGAAGGATGTGCTGGTGAGGGAGCAATAGCAGGTGGGTAGAGTGGAGTGATAGCCCTCAGGCCTGTGTGTACCGTCTGATCAGTTGGCAGCTAGACTCGTTAAACGAGATAGAAGATTTGACACACACACACACACACACACACACACACACACACACACACACACA
>JAGFZM010000007.1:751173-782373 GCA_017657215.1 Limnothrissa miodon | reverse complement strand
ACACACACACACACACACACACACACACACACACACACACACACACAAACACACACACACACACCTTCCCAGTCCCCAGACAGCCCAGTATGCAAATGTTGCTGTAGTCCTCAGGCCAGTTCCTGCACCCTGGCATACTATGCTCTCCCAAGCCATTTCCAAAGTACCACCATGCTTGTAACATCAAACACACTACAGTGTGGAAAACAGTGCAGAATATGCTAAACATATTGTTATTAAGCAGAGACCAAATTAGTTGAGGATAACAATTATCACCTACAGCTTTCTGGGAGGCATTATCTTGGAATCAGGATGTAAGCCTGAAGCTAATTCAGTTACAAGGAAACACCCTTTTGGAAAAGTAGCTAAATAAACACAATTTACTTACTTGTCTTGTGAAATCAATACCATTTTGTTCAATGTCTGAAATGTAAACAAGTAAGAAAACAGAAAAGATGACTAAGAATATGGAATTAATATTTTAGTCAAGTGGACCACAGAAGGATAGTATGAAGTCATCAAAATATATGAAAAAGTTTTACAATAATGAAATTTAAGTCAGAAGAATTCAAGAGTCAGCCCTGCCAGGTAATCTTTCCTCATTTGGAATTCAAATGAAGACACAGTGAGTTTGCGGTGAGCGCTGTGCTTGTTCATCCCACAATATGGAAATATTTCTGCTCCCGAGCCCAACTTCCAGTATGGAAATGAGGGTGGATGCAAATAAGCCAGTCTCCTTGGCAACCCTTGAAGGGCTGTGTATTTGACTGCTTGTAGACCCCCTAGTCTTCCACCATCTAATGTTATGACCTATATTTGTCATTACATGACATGACGTTAATTTGTGTAACACTGGCCATTTAAATAGTCTACACTCTAGTGTGTCCCATCTTACTTCGTATCACTTATCTGCTATTGCTATTTAAAAAAGAATGCAAAACCTTCTAATATGTGTTCTGTTTCTGTGAATGACTTTTCAAGAAATTAAAAGTAACATGTCAACAACCAGGAACATATACACTTCACTGAAAGAATCTCTAAAATGTAGAGAATTTCATGAAGACTTCAAAATCAATATACATTCAAAACACATTCTGAATTGCATTTGCAAACAGAACAGACTCAACCAAAAAAACATACCTTTTTTCCTACATTACCGAAACTTTCAGCCTTTGCTAACCTAATTAGAAAAGTCAGAAGCATAACCTATATTGCACTGAATTCATCAAACTACAAATGAACATTTAATTTCCAAATCTCTATCAAAATGCCATTTAATTTCCAAATCTCTATCAAATGTTATTATCAAGTAAAAACAAATCAAGCCAAAACAAGCCATTTGTAGTAGGACTGGTGATGAAGTTGATAGAATGATCAAAATATATATTTGTGTAAATCCATCACAAACAAAGAGGGCAAAACCCTAGTTGACCTCTTCATAATTGAATGGATTCAACTGCTAAGGTTCTATTTGAAACCCTTATTGTAATAGACTAGCACAATGCAAGAGGCAAAACTAATTTAACTTTCACTGTTAGCGCAGAACAAATGCTTAAACATTATACCTGATGTTACACATTAAGTTGACTGGGTCAGTGGAGAGACAAAAAATAGAGGAACTAGACAACAACCACAATAACTTTGAGCTCCAGGTTTTCTGTGGCTTCTGTTGGTTATGCCTACTGGCAATTATCAGGTCTATAGGGTAGAGCTTTTATTAGTGACAACTGCATCTCTGACTAATATAGTATCATGGAGAAACAGGTCTGAACTTGTTCAAAAACAAACACATATCCTCTTTACCTTAACCTAAGCTCATTACATGATTATTCACAGCATCACCTTACTTTTTTGGCCAGATGTCAAATCCGAAATGCACAAAATTATGTCAAACTGACATAATAATGACAAATGAGAAATAGTTAAATATCTTAACAAAATTGTTTTTCTTTAAACAATGGACAGTTACATTTCAGTTATAAACATAATTGCTTATTATGTCTATCAAAAAAAAGCAATATCGAGACAGAGAATAGTATACATTAAACAAGGAGCCCAGTGGATTTTGGATGTAAACATAAAACAAAGAGTTGAGTCTGCCTTACCTGTTTGTTCATTCTGAGTTTCTGTCTGCTCCACATGCTCTGTGCTCATCTTAATATCTGTAATGATAAATACAGCTGATTTTCCTACAGGATCGCAACTTTATGTGGACACAGGGCAATTTAGGCAGAGCTCACAGTAAAATGATCTTGAGGTTATTCTAATGTGTTCAACTTTCAAATCAACTGCCTCATGTAATCACTGTTGTAATATTCATAAGTTTGAAGGGTATCCCCGCTCGGCGAGCACCACAATCTCGCCTCACTCTCATCCCTCTGCCACACATTTGGAGTCATAACAAGCCGACAAACCGCCGAGAAAGTTACCACTAACAGAGAAGTTTAACTACAGAGAAGGACAAGGGCCATTTTTAAAGAATATTTTACTTTACTCACCTGAACTTGTACCTGCTGTAGAGTCACAGAGATGGTTGAACAGTTAACTAGTTGTTTCCAGGCTTTCCTTGATCCTTTCCGGGATAATAAATGTGTATTCCTCTTTATCTTGAATATCTGCAGAGAAACTTTGACATTTCCCAAACTAGGTTAGTGGAGGAGCATGCACCTTTTTGAGTATACTCCACCACCAGATAGATAGGCCATTTGCATAAGTCCCCAGGTTTGTCCTATCCAGACTGTGATGCTTTGCATAAGACAACAATGGACACTGTCGACAGCGAACTTCGAAAAAGCTTCTCTGAAGTTTATGTGTGTGTGACAGCGTGTCTGTGTGAGTGTGTGCCTGGTCTGCTGGTCTCGTCTTAATCTTGGAAATGGCCATAGATCGATGGGAGAATATTTAAGGCCATGGAGATGTGTTACCACCCCGCACAGAAGAGTGATCCTGTTGCTGTGTGGTTGTTGCATTGCCTCCCAATCTGTCAGTAGACTCACATGGCTCATATTTGCATCGCCAAAAAGATTATTGTGCACACAGATGCAGCCATCTTTTCCCAGGTTTGTTTACTGTCACATTATGTTGAAAAATCTATCCAAAGTGTACAGTTTTTCTCAAGTGATTCAGCTAATATGCTAAAAGATGTTTTTGAAACCTTGAAAACTTACAATACCAGACTGAGCAATACACTATAGATTACTATAGATGTTGCATATCATAACACACTCAAAGTAGTATGATAAACAGTAATATAATAGTGATACTGTGGTATAACATGAAATCCTGAATGATTATTCAAAATTCTTAAAGTATTATTCAAAACCAAACCAATGCAAGGGGAACTTAATCAAAACAACTCTGCACTACAGAAGTGGACAAAGTGCTGAATATCTTTAAGTCAAAGTAAGATGCTGTTGGTAAAAAATGAAGTACTTTAATTGAAGTACTTGCTTTTAAAAATACTTAAAGTACAAAATAATTCTTTATTGATGTGGATATAATTTATTTTGTTATTGATCCTGGGGCAGATTAAATAAATTTTCTGTCTGGTCACTATTTTGCTACTGTAACAAAAGCATCTGCCAGTTGTGCAGCCGCTGTTTTGTATGTCCGTTTTTGTTTCAATATTTTTGCCCTTTTTTGTATTGATGAAGTTGATCAACCTGCAAAATGTACTGTAGTGACTCATTCAACATGTTGGTCTAGTTTTTGTGGACATCACGAAGAATTCTCAGCATCATTACCCCCATGTCCACTGCCAAGTTCAAATTCAGTAACTGACAAAATTAAGACAACACAACAGTATGAACTACTGTATCACTTAACTGCGAAATCCTCCATCCAATTTCAAAGCATCAGTGGTCTCAGAAAGGTGCTGGACACTGATCTTGTCTGGGTCCATATGAATACTTATTACAGTTTTTCTCGATTGGTTTGGCTCATTTCTTGAAACCGAGATGACATTCTCAAAATAACATGGACAAATCTCCAAACTACCTTGCAATTGTTCACAACAGAATGTCATTTCTCATTGGTTTCATCAAATTGACAATAAGGTGAATTGTCCTTTTAGCAAACAAGAAGGTTTCCAGATCTCAGGTGACCAAAATTTTGTTTAGTTACCTGACAATAGCTGTTTACGTATGATTGTGAATGTTGCCAAACATGTATATATAGAGATGGCCAGGGCCAGGACCATTTGCAGTTTGAAAAAAGAAAAACAGGGCGACTTCCTGCTCGAGGAAGATGAAGAAATAGAGAGATTTGAGGATGCAAGGTGGTGGAATAGGGAGAAGAGGCAGAGGACCACAAGGACACCATACTGTCCCGTACAAAATTCAGGCTATAATTATAGACCATGTTGTAAACCATCGCCTCACAATATCAGAGGTATAAGTCGCTGAGTGAGTCTCTATAGTCTTCTCCATCATCAAAACCTTTTGCAATATACTCTAACAATATGTGTTGTCATATATGAGAATGATGGGGCCATACACACCCCCAGTTTAGGCCCCTACAACACTCAAATACCAAAGATTGTCATTTTGCACAGTCTTTATACTGATCTGGTCCAGGAAAATTAGAGAGGTCTCGAAGGGCATGTCCTACCACTCATATGTAATCGTGTGGGACAATGTGAATTTCAACCGCTCATCATAATATATTTTGTTTGTGTTTATATTTATGCAAGTACAGAATACTGCTATCATCTATGGAAGTAACTTTATGTTTCTCCAGTTGCAGTTCCAGTTGTACCTCTGTGATAGTGACAAAACATCTAAGCATTTTGACTAAGCGCACACAATGCCAAAGGGACAATGCATTTTGGGGGCACTGACTACTTACATGAGAAAGATATTTAGTTTTGACACATGGATAAACTGTTTTGAGAGAGATATGAGCTTTTGCAGGGGATCCATGGTGTTGTGCTAAACCATCCAGGTTATTTTGACAAAAGCACTAAATGAATGCACATGTGCCAAGGCAATTGAGAAGGATCTGTGCTACTTTTACTGTATTGACCTTTTATATGGGAAAGGAATCTGCTTCTGAAGCATGTATGAAGAGTTTTGGGAAAGATATTTAATTTTGCTAGTGAGCTATAATGTTGTGCAGAACTGTAAGACTGTTTGGCCAAATGACCTTATAGTTTTAAGAATGTCATCTCGGTTTCAAGAAATGAGCCAAACCAATGGAGAAAAACTGTAAAATATGGCCTAATGCCATTTATTCTCATTTGTTTTATTGGATCAGTTTTTTTTTCTTTTTCAATATCTTTAATAATTTAGTTTAAGTAATGCACTTTCATTACATGCCTTACATTAGTATTCAAATGTGACAAACTCCTTGGTCCTTGAAGTTTCCAAAAATAATGATACTTCGGTAAAGTACACTTGTAAAGCACACAGCACTTGAACACATGAAGTATTTTCCACCCCTGCACCATTGTGCATGCATGGTTTTCTTCCCCGCCAGAGCCTGTTAGAGTTATACTGTATGTGTGCCTATCTGACATGAAATGTCCATGACTGCTCGTTACTACAAAACTGTATTTGATGCAGTGTCAAATCATAACATTTGGCCTAATAGAAGGAAAAAACCTTGGTCAGATCTGCAGTTCAAGGCACCCAAACCAGCTTATGAAGGTTATGAAGGAAATGTACAATCAGAAGCAGCAGCCAGATATGATGTTAAAGTCAAGGGTTGAGATTGATGGGGGTAACATTGGGTGGGTCCATTACAACAATGCCAATGTGTGAAGGTGTATGCCACAGGGCTTCTCGAAACACATTGCCACTGCTGCCACAGGGCTTCTCGAAACACATTGCCACTGCTTCTCGAAACACATTGCCACTGCCTTTTGGAGTAATGGAGTGTGTCAAGGAGGAATTCTGTCTCCCATTTTATTTAATGTGGATATGGATGAACTGTCAGATCATTTAAAAAGGTTAAAAACTGGATGCCTTGTGGGCAACTCTATTGTTAATCACCTGATGTATGCAGATGATTTGGTTCTGCTCTGTCCTTATAGTGCTGGGTTGCAGCAGATGTTAAAAGTGTGCTCTCAGTATGGCTTTGATTTTGACATACAGTATAACGCTAAAAAGAGCTACATAATGATAGTCAGAAGCACTGGTGAGTTAACTTTCCCCACTTTTTACCTGTGTGTGAGGAAATTAAATATCTTGGGCATGTCATATCTGATAACTTACATCAGACCGTTTTATACTGCTCAATTATGGTCTTGTTTTAAGAAAAAACAAAAGTAGTATGCAGAGGCTCAAGGTAGCATACAATGATGCAATGAGGCTGCTGCTGAGGGTCCCTAGGTGGCATAGTGCCAGTCAAGTATTTGTGTCCACTAGGGTGTCAACCTGTGAGGCACTTCTAAGACAGTTAATATTTAGTTTCATGTGTCGTTTGGACAAGTCAGAAAATAGCATAATTGAGGCCCGTGTCAGCCCTCTCAAAAGCTGCTATAGATTCACCTCTAGGCTAAGGAGGCATTGGTGCAATAGCTTATATAGTAAATAATGTGATTCTTGGTGTGTATTATTGTGCTGCTTTCTGTTTTTAAATTGTCTATTTATACTGTTTCTTTTTGTGTAACATATGGACATGTGTCTGCAATAAAAGTTTATTATTATTATATTATTATTTTGGCAGTGTGTGCGGGTTCTAATTTCTGCTGGATGAATAAAATGAGCATCTTTATGAAGGGGTAGGGTACTCTCGACCTGATTTTGGGTAGGATTCTATGGTGTTGACTTTGGACTAAATCTCAGTAGACTCAGTAGATCAATACTTGCTGATGACATGACTCCCCAAATCTTTGGTAACTTCATACTTCAAGCAACTTGAACATTGTGGTTCTCCATTCTACCTTAAGTCTTCAGGACCTTCATTTCTAAATGAAATGCTTTAATTTCAAGTATGCAAGATGAAATTCTTTTATCCTAAAAGAACACTTTAGAGCATTAAGCAACAGATCAGTTATTTTTCTTTTTGTTCAAAATGTCTTTGTAGTGTGATGACGAGGGGTTTGATTTGAATACCTAATGCTGAATCCTTGATATGTTCAAGTCATTATAAATCAAAATGTGTAAATAGTATACTATAGGACAGATCTTTATTCCTTATATTCTTTCAGTAACGTTCAAAACTCATATCTCACATAAAATTTACGACAAGGAAGTTTTTTAAACATCAGCAAGTTTTAAACGTTTTTTAGATTTTCTTGCTATTAATTGAACATTACAGTACAGATTGACAGGGAAAAGAAGGTGACATGCCAGCACAGACCTCTAATTGTGACAGTTTATATTTTTACATACATTTGAAAATGAAATTATTTAAAAGAAAATTATATATATATTTTAAATTAGACATATCGTTTTTTCACAACTGTTATTTGAATGGATTTGTTTTGCAATTTAATTAATTAAATTTGTGAAAATTCAAATGTCTGTCCTTCATAGGCCTAGGAAATTGTTTGAATATAACACCATAGAATCGTGTCAAATCTAATTAACAAAAGGCCAAAATGAAGTCCGTTTCAGATAGCACCAACGTGTAAGAAGAAATGCTGATGCATGCGATTGGCAAGGTAGGTTGTCTGTCTATCCGGCTGATTTCTGTACTTGTATTTGCTATACAGCTTACCTTTGGCTCTGTAGTACAATGATTTACTTCAAATAGTGTGACGACAGTGACTCTGATCACAATGTGATACAGTAGCTTGTTTATTGCAGTAGATAAAAGTATGTACTGTTCACTGTTCGATGGAGACTGGATGAAGGCTAAAGTTTACATTTAAAACAAGACTTTCTTGTTTTTCTTATTTTAAGCATCCTTTTTCTAAGCTTTTCTTACTGTACATTTATATGCCATATTTTTAACATGATTCCAAGAGTAATGTGGAGTGTGAATTGTGGATACTTGCATAATGTCTCTACAATGCCAATATCTATTGTCTCCAGTAGTAACAATGTTGAAGCACTAGAGGGCAGTATGCAGCTATAAATGAGAAATGAGAAAAAGTTGTCCTCGACATATAGGAGCAGTGAGAAATACATCATTAGTGTGAATGAGAAGCATGTGCTCAATGCTTTTTTTCAACAAAACCAAAACAATCTTTGTAAGAAAAGCATTTTATTTTACCATCACAGATAATACCCTCAGATTTAGTTGTACAAAAATAGTTAAAGATTTATACCTCAATACTACATAGGTTGCAACTTGGACCATATCTGGCTTGTGTCAGTTCACAGTTATATTAACATCACTTCCACGTAATTAATGGTGAATAAGCTCACCAGTATTGACAAGAAGACCACTCATTAACGCTGAATAAGAAAACCAAGGATCTCTGATAATAATCCCATTACCAACCAACAGTGAAATATTGTTGACACATCAGCACACCAAAGCTCCTTAAGGAAAAACATCTTTAACTTAAACAAGCGTGTTCTGAGCACCGGTATGGAATACATAGCATTCATCTATATATCATAATCGGTCAACAATAATCTATACAAAAATACAACACGAGAGGTAAACCTAAATTTGCCTCATAGTGCCTTACTACCCAAACTTAAACATATCTGATGGCAAAACACCCCCTTAAGCACCCCTGCAATAAATAAATGTGGAGAACATGACACCTGGGGGTATACACAGGCTTAAGGTAAGACACAACAAGACAAAACCTGATGACTAACCCTGATGTAAAATATGATTATTTTCAAACTGTAAAAATTAATGATGTTCTCCATTGTACGTAGAAGGATTGAGGTACAAAGTTGACTGTGAGTGCAACTACCCAGTTGAGAGCTGATATCTAAGCTTTTAGTCTTAGTGCTATAAACATATTTTTAGCTTCACAGATTCCTGACCAGCTACTGTTGTTCATAAATAACACAATAACAACAATAATAAAAAAAACTGCATATGTCAAACTAAGACACCAGCAGATAAGACTCTTCTCCTCTGGAGTCAAGGTATCTAGCATGGGAGCGTGGGACCCCTAGGGTCATTGGAGCATTGCACTGATAGCAGTGAACAGCAGGGTACACCAATTATCACTAAACACCTTGAGTGTAATTCATATAACACTCATATTCATCACACACACACACACACACACACACACACACACGGTGTCAGAAAGGCACATCTTTTGACTGTTCAGAGATGCCGAAAATGAATCTCGACTGTTTGTGACGACTGGAGAGCTTGGCACGCTCAACATGTGAACATATGGGCATTAGGCTGGGTGGAGGCGTCCAGGCACTGCTACTCCTCCTCGTCCCAGAGGCAGAGCTGTCTGTGCGGCGTGTGGAAGCTGAAGCGGTAGCCCTTGCTGCAGCTCCGAATGCCACACTTGTACGGGTTGGGGCCCCGGCCACGGCAGTACTTGAGCAGGCAGGGGTACCACTCCAGGCGCAGGTGGTACGAGCACAGGCAGGGAAGCCAGGGACCTGTGGCAGCCGAGCAGGCGGGGGGAGTGGGCATGTCTGAGCTCGCTGTCTGGACTTCAAACATGGACCTCTCCAGTCCTGCAGGGAATCACAGCAATTACTTTTATTCCCGTCTTATACAGTATGTCTTCTGTCCAAATAGCCCTCTAGCGGTCATCTCTGTGTCCTCAGTATAAAAAAAAAATGAAGTGGTGTTCATAAACAGTCTAAAAAAATGGGACACATAGGCTACATTTTATGTATCTCAGCCAATCAAGATCATTCTTAACTACACCAAACAGAACAGTGTAGTTTGGCATGCTATTGTGCACAAATGCAAAAAACTCTTCAGTGGAATTGTGGTAACTACTAGAGCTGGGTATCGATTCAGATGTCCCAAATCGATTTGATTCCATTTTATTTCACAAGGCTCCGATTCAATTCAATTTTCTATTCAATTAGATTTTTTTTTAACCCTATGCAGTTACATTAATGATGCACATATAAAAGATAGATTCAGGTGCTTTTGAATCGATATCAACCGGTTCAAAGAAAAATCAATTCGATTTCGATTCGATAATCAATTTTATATACCTAGCCCTAGTGACTACCTTTAAAAATGAGCTGACAGACTGATGACAATGAACTACAGTGCAACACAGACAACTACATTATATTGAATATGTGACATTAATTCCAGAGAAGTGTCTTTAAGAACACAAACAAAAGATCACAAAATTGTTTTCTGTTTGCTTTGAGTTTCCCTGAGAATGTTAGTGAACACTTTATTTTAACCAATTTATGTATGTAGTTCTCCATAAACAAATATGGAGATACATAGAAGGTTACCATGGAAATTAAATATTAAATGGAGAAATCAGTCAAAATTTTCATGTTTCCGAAGAAAACATAAACCAATCACTGCTGGTAAATGAATTTGAACACATCCCAGTGTTCTTACCCACCTCTACCGGTCCAGCGAGTTACATCAGCCTGGCTTGTATAGGCCTGCTGGGCCTCGCCACAGACGTTGCGGACATGAGTGCTCAGGTGCCAGGCCTGGCTCAGGTTGACGGCCATGTCCATGTTGAGACGCTCCAGACCCCGGCTCTCGTCGGCTGAGCGCACCGCGTGAGCATTTTTCTAGAGGGAGGGAAAAGAATGGAGTGATTGTTGAAGAAGTGTTGACCATTAGGGTGTGTGGGGGTAAGGTCTGTTTGTGTACCTTGCCCCACCCACGCCTAGGGCAGCCATCCACTCGCCAGGTGACTCACCTGTCGCAGCCTCGCCATTGACTCAGTGGGGATAAACTCGCGGGCATCCAGGTGTGTGATGAAGCAAAGAGCCTGGTACTGCGTTTGTCCCCGCTCTGGCTCCCCAAGGACAAGAGCACGGAAGATCTTCACATGCTATGAGGGGCATAGAATTTCTTTAAATGCATTTCTTCTCAATCGCACTGTGGATCACTGAACAAGGTCAATGCTACATAATGCGATAACACACAGACAGTACGTCATTGTTGCCAGCTAAACCCTTACAGTGTGGTCAAGAAATAAGAGGTCTTGAATGGATCTATTCTGTAATAATGACCAACTGGTTGGACCAAGTCCAACTTATTCCATTGATACCAACTACAACAAACCACCATGCACAATGGCTATTCAGAAATGTCTACTCTTTTTTGGCTATTAGCTCAGCTTCTGTAATAGTGACAGAACTGTGACAGAACTTCACATGTCATACAATCTGTTAATACATTGATCAAAGTAGATTACTGTGGAAATGTTTGATTTAAACCTGGACATGACACGACAGACATTCAGTGACAGCTTTAAGTTTCAAAATAAAAGTGGAATCTGACACACACGGCTAAAACGGGTTGCTTGTTTGTGACGCTAAAGCAGACCCAGAATGTGAACCCTGGAACCTGACCACTTTGCCCCCAGCCAAGTCCTGCATCAATCAGCTGATTCCCTCAACTAACCTACTGACACACATGCATACCAGGCATTGGCAAGCTTAACCGCCCTGAAAAGGAACAAATCCTCAAATATTAAACAGAGCTCCTTAATTGACCAATTGTTTTCATTACAGGTGCCTAATGAACATGTTGAATTTGGTCCTTCAGTAGTTACTATCAAGGTCACAATTAACAAATCAAGACTGGAAGACATCTAAAATAGAAGTAAATTGAAAGAGTATGTTGGCGTATGACATGAGCACCATAACTAGGCCTACACGAAAACTAAACAGTGACACGCTGAGCACATGGAAAGGCATGTGCAGCGCTAACCACAGGGAAAGTGAGAAAGGTAATGCTTGTGTATTTGTGGGGCAATGTGAGTTAGGGGGTCAAGTCTAACCTGACATGCATGGCACCAACCCCCTAGCGTTTCACAGCGGCCGCCGTTACATAGTAAATCTCATTTGCTGACAAATTAGGTTATGAGAAGTCATACACGGCCTCAAGTTCAAAGAGAACGCGTGTAACATGATTTAGCTGGCCTGTATCGCCTACAGGTGAGTAAACTGTGCATACAGTAGGCTAACCACGTTGACATATCACGAGAGATGGTTAACAAATTCAACAAGTAAACATTTACCACCTCATTTTTTGCAAAAGTCAAAGCCACTTAGTAGTGGCCATATGTATAGTTTTCTTTATTAGATTCCCCATTGAAATAGCGAAATTAAGAGATTGGAAGCACATGCGAAGAAACAAGCTACGTGTTAAACTTAATTGACGAGCTCTGGTAGAAGTCTAGCCCTGTTTCACTGCAACATATCTTCAGGCCTGGGGCTTGAAAGAGCGTCACTGATTTCATGTCCAATGTAACTTTACTTAGTCCTTCTGCACTGACAAATGAATAGGTAAGCCATTTCCAAGTTCATTTTTTAGTAGCCAACAGATATTCAAATATAGCCTACATTTTCTTTCACAACTGTGCATTTCATGCTAAACTTTTGCCAATTAGACTGCTTGCGAAATTTTGCAAGCGCTGTAAATACACGTCCTTCTCTTTCTTTAGAGAAGTTAAGGGACGCGTTGCATTCCAGCATAATATCGGGTGTGTGGCTAATTTAACGTTAACAGCATTCCTTAGAAAATAGTTTGCATGAGGCTACGGTGAAATACACTAACGTTGTATCCAACAGACAAAAATGTGTAACTTGTAACGGCTGTTCAGTGAAGTCAGATCCAACCATAACAATGCAATACATACCACTCACATAGCATTAAATCGAACCTAGCCTATATTATTAAACTTAAATGATATCTGAACTCACCCGCTTAAAATCGGCCAAGACAGTTATAAGAGTACCATCTCTTTGCTTGAATTCCACAGTGATAATATCCTTCTTGCTATCCGCCTCTAGGGTTTCCTCTGTAATTTGTCCATCACCCAAACGAACTAATACTTTAAGGTCTGAACAAATACCGTACTTGAAAAATAATGGTAAAATTAGGCACAAAAAAGCCAGTAGTGCTGACAAATTCTGTCGTGCGTACATTACAAAACCTCTGGGGAAAACCAACTCACTTTACGCAGCGACAAAACATATCTCCACAACGTGTGTTCTCTTTAACAGCTAAACACAAAGGTAAAATGGAAATCTTAAGGAGGTCTGCCAGCCATTTAAGTGTTGAATAACAACACCCCGTTGTGTAGAGTGATAAAATCCCAATACAAAAACTCGAGTGTTCCAAAATCTGAGAGGGGAGATACGTTTCTTAATGTTGCAAATCGGCACGACGATATAATAAAAAAATACACTTTTTATCAAGTCAACTTTCTCCTTATTGTCCCCTTCTTGAGGTCCCATTACTTCCTCGGAAGTTCAAACCAACTTTCCTGACTGTCGAGACTCAAGCGCTTGAGTGGGGGGATACTTCTTAAAGGAACATTGCCCCATGAAAAAAAAGAATCTCTTCTGAAAAACGTACGTAGGGGACCACCATAAAGTATACATTAGAGATTTTTTGACAGGGGTTACAAAAAACTGTTTCAACTGGGATCTCATTCAAAGCTTCAAGCAACTATGCAGTCTATAGCCCTTTTTAGACTCATTATTACGCTTATATTGCGCTCCGTGTGGATCAACTGTGTGACTTTCGTCTTTATCATGATTAGGCTACATTATTTCCTCATTTGGATTTTTTCCTGGCAGACCATACACACACTCATATTTAGTCTTTGGTGAAAATATTTGATGTCGCGTAAGGTTATGCGAAAATGAAACCAGAGGTTGTAAGCAATGATGCTCCGTTTCTCGCAGCTAGAGGGCTGCCTTACATCAGTATTCTCTTTCAGTTGGCCCGGATGGGAGAGTGGGTCCCCTCAGCTGCTCTTTACGGTGGCTGAAGTCAGGAGTGACAGACAGCCACAAAAAAGTGAAACCAGCCCCTTTTCCAAAGCCATACAGAGATACCAAAGGTCTGGAATTCCCTATGTTATCTTCTCTTTTAATGCCTTGTGTCTTGTTCATGCACAGTATCATCTTTATTTACTGAAAATCACCCTCTACCTTGGGTGCTGTGATAATACAATAGAAGCTTGGCTTGAAAAATAAACCCTCTAAATCTGTCATGCATGCATAATAAAGCTGTGATATATGTGGCAGTAATGCTCAGGAGCCCTCGGCTGTAAGAGGCGGCGTGAGGCTGGGTGCTGCAACTCAAGCACTTGTATCTGACCCCTGTGGGCTGCTGCGGGTGATCTTGAGGCTACCCTTCCGCACAAGCGGGTGTCGTGTCTATTTTGAGCCCCAGACTCTCTGGAGTTTTTGAAAATGTGCTCCTCTTGAGGTGAGCCAGAGTGTGTGAGCGTTAAATGAGCATAAAGGAGCACCAGCACAGACATTTCGACCGCCATGTAAACCAAATACAATAAGACAGAACATGGTTCTGCCATATAAAATAAATCAAACCGTGTTAAAATGAACAACACATTCTCATTGTAAGTCTTTATCTTCCAGATATTCTATCCTGATATTCTATGCATAGCCAATTTCACAGCATTCTATGCATAGCCTTTTACAGCATGGAAATGACCATCTACCACAAAGAGCACATACTTTTACATTTCTAATGCATGATGCAGAAGTCTGAATTTGAAAACGTACAGTAGTTGTCAAGAACTGACCAACAGAGACCACCATATAATAATTTTAGACGTGTCACTGTTCCTTCATCTGTGCGCAGAGATAAAACGTAGCTGCGAACTTAAAGGTTGTTACTGCACTGCTCATTGCTGCTTAGTGAGTTTTGTATTTGTCAGGGATCTTTAGGGGATTAGATTTGCGTCCACTGCCAACAGCAGACCCCCTGAAGTGGTTGTGTCTCCCTCACCTGTGCCAAAGAGGAACACTTTCAGCACATACACGCACACACACACACACACACAGAGACATACACACACAAACGGAACAGGTGCCTATGACACACTGTGTCTCAGGAGTTGAGCTGTGCTGACAGGAAGGGATGTGAGGAACTATGCTTACACTCAGCCATTACATGAGGAGATTATGCCTGTATTACAAGGCTGTAATAGACCATGATCCAATCTGTTATCAGCATCACTCTGCATGTTTTCTGAAATAGTTATGCAGAAGAAAGTAGAAATCAGATAAAGGAAGAATGAAATGTCGGCCTGTTTCTATTCAAATAGTCCTTGCTCGTCAGATTTAAAATAGTCTTTATTACCATTCAGGTATGAATGCCATGGTGCTTAACAGAAAATTAAATGGTGCATCTGACCCTACACCACATAATAACAACATACAGTATAGTATATATATGTAACAATGTCACACTGTACATGATTCAAAATTATTTTGCTGGGTTTTATGATGAGCTGCAGTTTGACTTAGTGACATTGTGTGTAAATAACATTGTGTAAGTTTGTGTCAATTACAAACATCAAGTATGCTGCTAAACGGAATAAAAATCTGTCACACATTCTAACATCTTTTAGATTCAGTGAAGTAAAAATTTGTTTTTAGAAAATCCCCCAAATTAACACAACCTTGGTCCAACTGCCACAATGGATCCTTTTGACAACTGGAAGAGCTACACTGAAGAGAAACTTTTCGTTTATATGCTGCCTTAGTTTCAGTGGCTGACGCCGACGTGGACAAGCCAGTCAATGCTGTAGTCTGGATTTTCAGTGAAGGGCAACCTCTAAAGAGTAAAAAGAATCCAACAGCGGAAGGTCAGTGCCAAAGTGGCTGGCCAAAGGTAAAACCACAAAAAAGTACAGGCCATGCAAAAGGAACTATGATAATGTGGTGGTTGTGGTGGACAGCTGAACCACTGGAATGTTTCCTTAAAACCAGAGCATGTGACCTAAAGGAAATCTTATCTAGCGTTCAAGGGTCAGCAGAGAGGAGGGACATCAGGTTTTAAGGCCATGGTGTCAGGCACATCCCAGCAGAAAACACAAGTTGCTTGAGTGCTTGAGTTGCATAACAAATGTGATGTACAGTAGACACAGGATTTGCAGGAACATCTGTGTTATATCTAATGTTGCTCAAAAAATGCTTTGGATGCCAGTATGGACACTGTTCCCCAACTTACTTTAAAGAAGAGAGAAGAGTTTATTTCTTTTTTCCTCCAAGGGGCATGCTGTCAGTCTTTTTCTTCTGTGCCTAAGGAGAAAACTGTTAGTAAAAAGGGAAGCAACATCCTCTCTCAAACACAATCATATGCATAGCAATCTGTCTCTGAGATTAGCCGAGAGGTCTGGACAAAATAATTGCCACCTCAGTCATCGCGTCATCAATCTGTTTCAGTTCTTCATAATGGTCACGGGAATCCCGTAAAGGTTGCACCATAATTTCCTCAATCTGAGGGAAGAGCTGGGGGGAAAAAAAGAGGAAATTGTTGTGAGTGACCACAAAACACCCGCCAACAACTGGAAATTTAGTAGACACGTATCCTCCTTACCTTCATCACTGTCTCGAACATGGGTATCAAGACAAACTTGATAAAACCAATTTGTGCAGTGGGTTTGGTCACCTTGTCACGATCCATAAAAGGGGCAACTGGAAGCCCTTCAGATTTCTCCCTGTCACTCTGGTGAAGAAAACACACATAAATAGCTACAATAGATCCTAAAGTCAGTTATCGGAGTGCATATACAGAGCTGAGCATGTTACCTGCATAAAATATTCTTCAAGCAAACAGTCCACCCATGGCTCGGCTACTTCAGTTGGCCTGACTTCATTTGAGATATCACAGCACTTTATCAAAACCATCTTTAGCTGCAGCAGAAAAAGTAATGTGTATTTGAAAGAGCTATTGTTATGTTGACATTTGTAAATGGAAAAACTTTGTGAACAATGACATACATATGAGTACATACACATTTCACATGCTCCTCATTGGTGAAATCAAAGTTATCCACTTTCTTTTTAAATGAATCGAGTATCTCGCCATGTCTTGCCATGTCAGTGGCTAGTATGAGCGTAATTATTGCCTTTAAAACACATTAACAGCAATGTTAGTTTAGAGTAATAGCATTAGATATTAGAGAAGAGTCAAACTGCTTATGTTGGATATACCATCACATACTGTGTATAGGGACAGACCTGTCGGATTTGCTTGAAAGCCTCCGGCTCGATGTTGGCAAATATGTTGCACTCGGGCAGTGAGAGAATCTGGAAGGCCACGGCACAGTGGTGATTCTCCAGAGGAGAGATATCATTGTAACGCACAGCCAACTCAGTGCGTGCATTAATCTGATACCTGATTAATGGAAGAATTTAGGTGTAAAAATCAGAATAAAATAAATACACATAAATTAATTATTATTTCTTGACTTATGTTAAGGCAACTTGTTTCCCTCTGAAATAAAGGGCCAAGGTGAGGGTTAAAATTAGTTTAACGTATGAATTGTGTATATATAAAAACAATATATACATTAAAGCTAGGGCAAGTTATGCTGAATGTCATCAAATTAATTCTGAAAAAGGTTTTTGTCCAAAGAAACTTGTATTATGTCTGTGCTGAAGAACAAACAAAAATACATCAGCTAGCTCCCTTCCCCCACCTGGGTTTGCAGAAAAACTCAACACAGCATTTGTGCTGTGGGGGAGAGGCCGCCTTGCTTTAAATTTCAGACAGCTGGTGTTTTTATATTGGAAGATAGAAAGCTAAGGAGTCTGTGGTGAGATGCACACAAAAAGTGCTTTCATGTTTAAATTTTGATTTGCATTGCCTACCCTGCCTACCCTGAATACCAGGCCCCCCAATCTAGGGCATCTATTGGTGACATACGTATTGTTGTATCCCGGGTGATCCAGGTCATGGCAGACTGCTGCAGTCATGAGGATGCACATGTCTGTCATCGTGAGTTTCTCCTATACAACACATGCATACAGTATGACCATTTACTTTAAGCAGGTTAGTCAGTCAAACCATTAGCTGTTTTTCCAGAACAACTTGGATTTTTCCTTTGACTCACTTGAAGGTTGCAAAGGTGAATCATTCCGTACATCATCTGGCTAACGCAGAAACAGTGACGGAAGTTATGGAAGGGATTATCCCGGTAATTCTCTTGAATACTCAACTGAATAAAGAAGATAAAGATAACAGTAAGACTGGGTTTTAAAATTACTTTGCATTTGCTTAGTAATGATCACTGTTGAACAATGCAGTGCTCAATAGAAAATGTGTATAAATACGTAAAAACAAAAGTACAATGTGAAATCTTTTTTAAGAATAAATTAACAATTTTAAAATTAGAAGTGTGGAGATTTTTTTTAACATTGGATTAAATATTGCTGTTTAAATATGTTTAAATATTTAAAAAAAAATTTACCAGCCATCTTTTCAGAGTGATTGGGTTCATGTTAAATTCCTTCACCAGTCCCAGGTCATGATACATGTACTCTAGACAGCTCAACATCTATAAAACAGCAACAAAGATGACAGGTAACAATACACTCGCTTGCTCTGTATTGTACAGATTTAAACATTTTGACAAAAAAAGGCCAATTCACCAACCCCAAACCATTCTTACAAACACAATTAATATTGAATTTAATAAAATAAGAGAAACCTCATTGTGTTCCCAGTGCCAGACATCAAAAGTGGGTTTCTTCAGAGCTTCAATAGTCTCTTGAGACAGAGTGTACTATGAATAAAAGATGTCAATGAGACCATGGCTTATAAGTGTGATTTGCACTTCTACGTTTACTCTCCATGTGTTCATTTACCTTTGGATAGCTTGGAACATCTCGCCTCGGAGAGAGTTTTTTGCCATCATCCGAGAAGTTGTATTTACAGGCACAGTTTATTCTGAGAAAATAAAACAGTGAATGAGACACAGTGTAGTATAATGATGCAGTGAAATACTACAGGTTTGAAACCACAAGTTCATGGCATTAATTTACTTCAGCGCACAATTTAATCCGAGTCCGAATTAGACGATTCAAATACTCTGAAAATACTCTGTAAATTGGATCTGAAATCTTTAATCATACCGAAGATGAAGCACTTTGCATTACAGTATTCTTGTCAGTTACATTTAGAAAGAAAATACACATATACAAGAGAAACCTTTTTTGACCACCAGAGCTTGCCTGTCATTGAGTGTGTGTGGGGACAGTGCTTTTTGATCATCAGGCTTTTACCTTCCCCCTCCCCTTGACGTCATTTCATCTCTTAACCTCCTGAGGTCATTCTTGCATTTCTCAATCTCGAGCACCTTTAGGCCTTCCACTGAAAGAAATCAACACAAACATACGAATTCTGAAAGTTTTAATGTAGGTTGTAAGCTTTAACAATTAGCTGCAACAATCTGGTTGTCTGATCACAGGCAAGCCAAAGAGTAACTCACACTCGACTCTCTTCTCAAGCATAGCCAGTCTGTTTGTGACTTCTGTTTTCAGTTCATTAATCCTGAAGGCTCTGACACATACCCAAACAAAAAGCATAATAATCAGAATATTCATTAGAAGGTCTGCAACAATACATGCATATAATAAAGAAGATCATTTGCATTTTGATTCTTTGGGAAACATTTTTACCTGCTGAATTGTTCTGCTACCTGAGACAGAACATTCTGGAACATGTCCTCTTTTTCTATTAAAAAAATAGGTGACAGTCATACTGATTGATAAGTGAAGTTCAATGGGGGATTCTGTAATAAAAGTATCATGATGTACACTACATCTTACCTCCAGCTTGGCTTGTTGCCTGTGGCACTACCTTATATAAACAACTGAAGAAGGAGAAATTATATCACATAATCATGCACTCATAGTGAGCAAATGGTCACCATCAACAAAGAACTCTATCACGTCTATTATGTTTTGGCCAATGTACTGTAGTGACTATGTTGGAAAGAAGCAGAGCTGCTCACCTGGGGAAGTTACTTGGCATGGTGGGGTCAATGGAAACCAAGGCTCCATCAGGGTCAACTAGTGATATAGCTGTGTTTCTACATGGATACAAGAAGTTTACTGTATTCGGCATTCTCAAAAATAATCAGTTAAAGGGATAGTTCGGTTTTTAACACATTGAGCCCCTTTCACAGGTTGTCTAAAATGAAATAAAGTGGTTGACACCAAAATGTTGATGATTGCTCCTGTCTCGGCTATTTGGGAAATATAGAATCGCCTCTGCCTGCCTTTAAAATGGCTAGCAATGGGCATGTGTTTGTTTCTATCCTTAAAACACTGGTTTTAAAAAAAGTGCTACTCATGGAGTGATTAGTGGCGCTTGCTGATGTTCCAACCCAAGTATCGTAGCAAAATACAGTTTCTGTCATGTTTTATTTGCCATTTTGTAAGTCCCATAGGGATCTATTTGCTCCTTCATATAAACAAAGTGCCAAATAAAACATGACGGAAGCTTTATTTCGCTACGATACATGTTTTGGAACATCACTAACCACTTGGTGAGTAGCACTTTTTTAAAACCAGTGTTTTAAGGATAGAAACAACACATGGCCATTGCTAGCCATTTTGAAGGCAGGCAGAGGCGATTCTACATTCCCCAAATAGCTGAGACAGAAGCAATCGTCAAAATTTCGATGTCAACCACTTTACTACATTTTAGACAACCTGTGAAAGGAGCTTAATGTGTTAAAAACCGAACTATCCCTTTAATCAGTTCTTGAATGGTATAAATTTAAACAAATGTATAAAAAATGAATGAAAAAAAAAATATAGTATCATCACCTTGCAAAATTTGACGAAGAACACAGAAGTTCTCTGATGTCATAGGGGCTGCAATGCTGACTAAAGATCACCTACAGTACAAGCAGAGAAACAGCAGTATCACAAACCGCAAACATAAAATGTACTGCCAGAACAAACAAATGACATCTTGTTTTTTACTCATTGACTTTAATGTTATTTACTAATATTTTATTTAATCCCATTTTCTAAGATTATTATATAGTAATAGTATTTATACATTGTGCATAATGTCTGTTTATTCAAGTATCAGTGGTTAAAACAGCTCTAGGCCAAGTAAAACTAGTTGGGGGATGACAAATGTTTTTTTAATAATTTATACAGTTAAACCTGCCTTCTGCATTTTGCCATCTACATCGAGGTAGAGTGCTCGGGGTTGATAGGATGAAGAAGCTGATCCCATTGTGCTATTTTTTTCACCAGCCAACTACATCAGCAAAAGTATTGGTCAGGGCATTCAAGTTCAAGTTCTGGATGGAAAATAATTGGTCCGAGTATTAAAAAAAGGATGGTCAATACACCCATACACCAAAGCACAGGCTCTCCTTAAAATGCATTAACAGAGCAGGAATTTTAATACATGGACAAATGGGCTGTTCAGTAATCTATGCATAGGCAGATCAATATGCACAAGAAAAGGATTTGAATTTCAAGATAATCTTTTTCTCAGTAAACTTGTATTTAGGCCAGTGCAGATTAGAGCCTACAATACCTAATTGTTAATGCAACAAAAACACAAAAGACTGAGCAGGTGCCATTCAATAAGGAAATAACTGCAGCTAATGTGATTATATTTCAAATCCTAGAAACAATAGTGATAATGAAAAGATTATTACAAAATGACTTACCACAGCAATCTACAAGTGTGCATCTTTACTACTGGTGGTGACGTGCAGTGCAGCAGATGACTTGGTAAAGGTGAATTACACATCCCTGCCTGATCTTTAAATATGGGCTCACTCCTCAATGTTGCCAAGAAACCGTTTCTATAGCAGGGCAGGCTGTGGCTTGGGTTGAGGTAGAAAATGGCATGGCACTAATTAATTACGTTTTGGTTTATTTTCTTAAATAAATAAGTGTAAGTAAATCTGAACGACCTATGAATGGACAATTTATTAAAATAAAATGGTTTATGGAATATTTATAATAAATAAATGTATAGCCTATAGTTAAACATCCATGTGGTAAACTATTCCATTAGGTATTTTTAACTACATAGCTTTTTTAAATTATATGCAGCTTTTTATGTAATCACACATTATGACTTGGTGTTGCTATGTCTGTAACGCCTTCATTTTGTTTGCTGCACTCTACAAGCGCTTCAGTCCACAGATGGGTCAGTCAGCTGTTGTCCTGTCAATGTCCTCACTTCCTGTGTCCCATAAGCCTTTGTGTTGTTGGCAGGTTGAGGTCACCTCCTCGCTGCTTATAATGACGCAACAGAGAGATCTACTCATTAAATGATTTTCAGCTTCAAAAATTGAGTTTAGTAGGTACTTCAGTTAGTGTTTGACATTTGGCTTTTTTATACAAATACAAAGCAAAGGCAATGCAAACAACCTTTGTGGTACAGTAAAAATAAGTTTAGGGTTTTAAAACAACAGACTATTCACAAACAAAATCCTAGTGCAGTGTTGGTCGAGAACATGAATGATGATGATGGACATGAATGTTGAATGTGATGATGGAAAAAATTACTAGGGTGACAATCATTTCCCACTGCTGTCACATCCTCCTATGGTATAACGTTAATTATCACATGATTAGTCATTCAGCATCCATGGTCGTATTTAGATATAAAAACTTATTTTTAGATCTAAGGTCACAAAGCAGTGGTTTATATTTTGGTTATGACAGGACTACAAAAAGTTCAGATGTTTAGATACACAATGGTTAAAATGAACCCCACTCTGCTCCAATCAGATTGTTGTTGTTTTAATATAATTCACTATTTTCCTTAAACATTTTTTAAGTATTTCGAATGGAGCTAAAATGTTAGATTTGTTTCAGATTTCTTGAATTAATTTAAAAGCATTTATGTGTGGTGTCTAATTTTTTTTTTTAACCGATAAATGAAAGCTATGGAATTTAAAGTGAATAAAGGGAGAAACCAGAGGTTAAGGAAACGGACAAAAGGCTATTTTAATGAAAAGTACAGCTGTATTTGAATCAGGTCGAAAGAGAGAAGCACGTGGAGAGATAAATTAGCTTGTAAAAACACTTGTTAATAAAAACATTAATAAAAAAGCTTTTATCCTCTTCTTTTAAAACAATCGCTTATTTTTCAGCATTCCCTCACCTGATTGCACCACGTAAAACTGTGTTCCAACACCGTTCAGAAGTATGAAAGTCTCTTAACATATTGTTTACAAGGACCTGTGGTGCTATCGATATGAAGCCTCACAGTTGCATAAGAACCCCAGTCCCATGAAAGAGTCAATATCCACAGTTCAGCTTGTGAACTTGGATGTGGGAATGAGTGAGAGTTGCAAGAGAGCTGTATGAGGTATTTGGTATTCACAAAAGATCCTGCTGGTGCTGATGTGTTGCTACAAAATATGTTCCTTTCATCTGTTCTGCGTGTGTTATGTACTGTAGTCCCGTGCTTGAGTTAAGGCTTCTGTTGCTTGCTCTGTGCTTCAAATTTCTTTAAACCTGTAACAGAGACAGAGAGGAATGTCAGTTGTCTTCAGGTTAGAGACAATTATAATTCCTTGTGGGGAACTGCTTGCTTGGCAGCCTCACTCTTTGGAGCACATGATGACTCCGTTGTTCACCCCATGAACCAGAAAACCCTGTCATCTTCAAAATCTTATTTCTCTTTGAAAATAACAATCCAGTCAAAGGCAACAGTACAGACACACCAGAGCTTACAGCAGTGAGACCGGTGTGTCCACCTACTAATGTGCTGCAGGAGATGATTGATAGTGACTAGGGCTGGAGAAACAGGGTACAAAGATCCAAACACTGACTGTCTGGCTGGCGAAATCCAGTTCTTTTTTGTTTTGTTTTGTTTTGGGTCTTGCACACTGACTCACATCCGTTACTGCTAATGACAAATGGCTGTTTGACTTGAAAATTAGTTCAGTTTTTTAAGCATGTTCAGACTTGGTGGCTCTAATTTAAAGCCTTGATACTACGGAAACCCATCCTACGATACAAACAAAACATCAATTCACATTTTTCATAAGCTGCTCCGAGTCTGACCGTTCACTTTTTAAGACTCAAGATTAAAGAATAGAAAGAACTGTGTCTTGGCAGTCATAGGTCCCAAAGTGTGGAATGAACTCTTACTATTATATATATATATATATATATATATATATATATATATATATATATATATATATATATATATGAGTATGCATGTGCTTGCCCCTTCAGTACCCATTTTCACATCCTGCCTGAAAACACATTTCTTCTTTTGAATGTGTTATTGTTGACTGATAGGCACACATCGTTTTGTATTAAAATAATTTGATAACTTGTGTTATCGGTTTAGTCTACCACCAATTCCTTCATCAACCATCAATCAATGTCATTTCAGTCCAGCAATGGCCCATGCCTGCACTGAACATTGTCTGTTCAGCAGTATGTTGAAAGGCTGGCATTCTGTGTGCAAAGCACACAGCAATGAGACACATCATACCCGGGTTCCTTCCCGCTTGTCAATGCATGACCATTATCTGGAGCCTTTACCCAACAGCAACAGTTTTCATGCATTTCTGTGAAAAATGACAGCTCCATGAAAAAATATTTACATTGATAGCAGCTGTGAGGTGGTCTCAGAATTGTATTTTGCTGGTTAGCAATGTACGGGTGTAAACGCTGTTGGTTCGAAAGGGCACAGCATTTAAAACCATGGATTACAGGCTGCATCCTTGACAAGCCTAGTCTCCAGGATAAAAGGCCAATTACTCATTCATAATGGAAACTCAATTACTATAACAAGGCTATTTTTGGGCTGCATGATGATTCTCAATCATTTCAGCACTGGCTTGCTTTGAGTGCATCATTATCAAGCATCGCCTATGCTGTATGATGCTTGAGATGTGACTAGCAGTTTTTTTTTCCTTCTAATTTCTAAAAAGCTTTGGTCCAACCTTTAGTCTCATTTTAATAAGAAAATAAATGTTCTTGTGTGCTGTAAAAATTATATCATATCATATCAAATGTGTATTAGCTTAAACACTGGGGTGGTCGTGGTCGGTGGTGGGGTGTTCCAACCCCTCTATGATCAAAATTAGAGGCCACTTTAGAACTTGTTTATCTGACCCTCACCTAAGTGAAGTAACCAGCACCATGAAATGCACCCCCTGTAAATGTGTGTTGATATCTGAAAAGTCTGATTAAAATAGTTACAGTGGGCTTGTAAGATTAGAGAGTGGGCGCTCTGCAGAATGGTATGTGCTACCAAAGGGGGCGGGGGTCTGTGTGAGTTGGCTACCTCTTTTCAGGAGTACATCAACATGTTCATCCCTAAAGAAATGGTCTGACATATGCAAACTTTACATAATATTAAAATGAATTAATAATATTAATCATTTTTTTGTTGTTGTGGAAAATGGTCTGAGTAAATGTATTAGTGTGACAGAGGTTGCATTGACTGTCCAAAGGCCCCTTGTACTTCACAAAACTGTTTAGGAAAGTTGGACTTTGCACTAAGGCTATTCTATCGCAGTGCTTTGGAACTGTATTGGATAATGCAACAAATGCACACTACATTCATGCATTACCCTCATGTGGGCTATTGACTACTTTTTACGGTTCAAACGGGCCATCTCATTCAGGTTTTGATAAACCAAACATCTATCAGCAGACTGACCTGACATTTGACCTGCCTTTCCTGCCGTTTTCACAACTCACCTCCGTATCATTTTAAACCCATTTGCAATGCCAGTTTAATACATATAAATATTCTCGATATATCTCTATGCCTGCTTTTACAGATGATAAGGTATCAGAAACTGTTCTGTTGTTTACCAAGCACAGCAGAGTGTCTTGTAGAAGAGGGGTTTTTGATGTTCACAAGTCAACTCAAACACCTGCTCAAAGAGGAGGAAGTGCTTACCCTCTCAATCTTGTGTGATATCCACACCATCCTCTAACCTCTTTATAGACCAGTCGGGAGAGTAGCTGGAAGAGACACACACAAATATGTTGAAATGCATTCTAGCAGTTTCTCTGTCACACTGCCTCTGAAACACAAATACACAAAATCAGAAATGGCTCTCACCAAACAGGCTAAGACATCAGCAGTGATGAGCATGTAGAAGACGTTGTTCCACCCTGTTGGGGAGATGACGCCGGCCAGCAGAGGGCCGAGGGCAGCACCTGGTGGACAGTCAAGAAACACGTGGAACTGAAGTTAGTGCTCAGGAGAACTCAGGGGAACCATGACCCAGTAACACAGTTGTGGCACACAAAGATCACTGTGTGCAAAACACAATTACATATCCAAATATGATTCTTAAATGTTGCTTTGACAATAAAAGATGCCGCAGCAACACTACATACAGTAATAGCCTACACTATATCAATCTTGTATTTTTGGGGAAGATCATATCTACGAGCCTTATACAAAGACAAAAATGGCAAAACACTAATAATGATTTTATGCAGTATAACTAGACCAAGAGTGGTTATCTCCTTTGCCAGTGGTGTATATGGAATGTCTTGCCAAAGATCATAGAGCAATTTTAGTCAACTTAATGAAAACAGGAAACAAAAACAGGACAGTGGTATAGACAGCCAGTAAAATAAACAGGACAGTGGTATTTAGACAGCCAGTCAATCAGTTCATCAACAGTTTTTAACAGTTACTAGACAAGAAGCTTAGAGTATATTAACTAAACTATGTTTGATATTAGTGGGATACACATTTCAAATGTAGAGGTTTTAAAAATTGGTAAAGTGTGTCAACTAATAGTGTGCATTGTTGCACTGCTTCTCTTTTTAAACATTTACATTATAAAAAGGCAGGTAAGGCATAAAAAAAATCAGTTCAGATTGAAAAGTTCTGTCAAGATGGTCTGTCATGTGTGGTCTATCATGTGACGGCTCCAGTCTCTGTGTGGTGAGCCTGGGTCATGGAGCTTTGCTTCAGTGTAGGGCAAGGGGTGCCTGGAGCTTGAGGTTGGATTCAAGGTTAAGGGAAGTACTGGCAGCTAGTTCTATCAGGTAGTAGAAGTGTGGACATTGTATTAATCAAGTTGTTTACTATTGTTTATTGTATTACAAGGCTATTAAATCAGTTATAATTGATAAAAAAAGGCTTCAGTAATTGAAGCGCAATGGCCAAATGCATGGGCCGAGGCCCCATCACACATGGCTGGGTCAATGAATGTTTCCCGTGCCACAGATTCCACAGTTTTGTGTCAAGTCTCTCTGTGGCATCTAACTCTACTCCCAAGCGAGTACCACTGACATAACATGGCTATTGAATTATCACTTTACTCTTTTAGATAAGATAATTACCCTTTATCTTTTCATTGAGGACATTTCCCCTTTAATCAGTGAAAATAGTAAAAAAAAATGGGGGAGCGAGAGGTGTAGGAAAAGGTTATGAAAAATGCTTGTGCCACCTTTGAAGGTTTGGGGCATGAACTCCCTAAACCTAGCGAAATACAATCTACAGTGCACTTAGCCAATCTATGGGAGCAGAAATATTCGTTTGAAATCCACAAATGCTCAAAAGGGAAAATGCAATGACACAAGTAGAAAAAAAATGAAAGCATATCTGTGTGTGTAACAGGAGCAGTTTTCTGGACAACTCAAGCTCAAGAGTAAAGCAGGAAACAGACCTGCATTGACCTCTTACCTATTGATCCTGTACCGTCAATGATGGCTGTTACTGTTGACAAGGCTCTGGAGTTTCCTCTCAGACACTCATGTGTTCCCTGAGAGAAGAGAGAGGAAAAATAAGAGAGGGAGATGGAGAGAGAGAGAGAGAGAATCCAGTTCAAACTGCACCCGTGGCATCAAACCAACAGCAACCATCCTCAGGGGGCGGAGCTTACCAGGTCAGCTGACACAGCCGTGGTGATGAGGGCGTACGGGCCATTGACCAGCGCTCCACACACGAGCAGCATACCTGACCGAGGGAGGCCCAAAAGCAAAGCACTCAGGGTCACCATGCATATCAGGCATGCAATGGGATCAATATAAAAACAGACTGTCCAATCATTACAACCACTCATTTGTTGCTTATTTGTGCCCTTGCTGTTAAAACGCAATGAGACATGTCTTGTTGAATGCGCTTACATGATTGATTGTTTGATTGTTATATCAACTGGACGTATGTTGACTGTCTGTATGTGGCTTTAGGCCTTGCTTGGGTGTATTTACTGTATTAGCACTTAAGTATTTATTATATTCTATTATTTTATGTGAGGATGCACTGACCAGAGACATCTCTCAATTTCATTGTACCTGTGACAATGACGATAAAGGACATTCATTCATTCACTCATAACTAGCATGTGTGTGGAGATGTCACTCAGAGTAGGCATGCAGTGCAATCAATGACACTCCATATTGGGGAAACTTGCATAAGAATGACATAATACTTTGCACTGACACAAATGTGTCCATGGAGTATCATTGATTTTGCTTAAACAGTCTGTATGAAGAAGATGGAGACCAGAAAAGACAAAAAAAAGAATTTACCAATTGTAGTTGGCACACCATTCTGTCCAACGTGGTTGTAGAGAAACAGCTAGGAGAAAGAAAACAAGATGCAACATTAGAAATCTACATTGAATTCGCTCATTGCTTCGCAGAGTACGGCTAGTAAACTGCGGCACACTTTCTGACTCGCATGCCATTCATCACCTGGGTACTAATCTCAAAGCAAACTTGAAGCCGAGGTGAAAAACTACTACTGCACTCTGGCAGGGCCCCTTCACACCAGCTCTTGAAACCCTGTGGCTGCGGATACTTCACACAAGAAACATGGCTCAGAGACTTATTTTCTCACTCCATTGCTCTGCTTGTCAGTGTACACCTCACCTTCACCTTAGAACAGAGAGAGATCTGAGAGCAACAGTATCAGCTTCTCCATCATAGGCTACTTTTAACACCCATGGTGTTCCATGTACATCGTACATTTTAAGTTTAAGTTAGTGAGTTTCGTTCAAATGTGTACGATCATTTTCTCTTAATTTTACAAATATAAATTTTTCATAGAATTGCCTGTGTGTTTGAAATGTGCTATAGAAATCAATTTGCCTTGTCTTGGTTTACTAGACTGCTAAAAGATGACATTTCTTCAGAGAGATCACATCTAGTGCAGTTTTTAAATAATAGGAAAACCTATGGAAAATCGTAACTAACTTGGATTCTGCATTCTAATAGTTTAAAAGTCATGAAAACATGGTCCACTCCCTTGTCCTAGATGCAATCCCACAATTATCTCTTAGCATTGAACTGACTGTATACAAGACTTCCCAATCCTGACAATGAATAAAACAGGGACGCCGACACGTGCACACTACAGAGTCTAGACGACAGTAGTCGGCAAGACTACTGAGCACTATACGGAACACTATTATCAAATAAACCTGTTTGGTATGTCCACATGTGCAAACTTACCATTGGGGCAGCAAAAATCAGCATAACACAACAGGTAGAGGCCCTTCCTCCAGTGTAGTCGGACACCACTCCCGCAAGAATCCCACCTTAACACATGTTACATTAGATTAATCCTTCAGACAAGGTGTTAGATTTCAAACCAAATAATGCCTCCTAAGGAAAACCTCTTAGTATGGTTGTATATATATTTGTTTGTTTGTATGTATGTTTTTAGTAAGGCACTTTGGCTCAATGGCAATTCAGGTAGCTGCCACCATCAATGCCAGTGCCTGGCGACATCTGAAGTTTAAAACTACTGCAGAGGGCATACCACACAAAATCGAGTAAAGAATCAGGTGTGGATTATAGACCTGAGGGGAACTCTATTTGTAAACTTACCCACTATTCCTCCAACGTCAAATAATGTGGACATGTCTCCTGCTCCCTTGGGGTCAAAGTGAGCTACAACACCAATGAACACTTGTGTTACTCTTTATTGCTGTTATCACATGGCTGACAATTATGCTAGATCACTATCTAGCTTCACATACTCCATATCTTCTGTTGGACAATCAGAGGCTGTATAAACTCTAAGGGCAATGACAGAAAAGACAAGGAAATGTGACACTGTTCTTCTTACCAACATTTGCAATATAGAGAGGCAGCCAGTAGAGGAAGGTGTAGCTGACCAGCTTAGCAAACAGCAGGCACAGGGAGAACTCAACGACACCCTGTGGTCAGAAATTACATAGGGTGTCATCTCATTTAGTTTAGATTGCTTTTTGGGGGGTTTACATAAAGCCAATATACAGGGCACATTCTTAACAATGGACTGCTTTTCACATGTCTGACCAAACTGTAGGACAGACTCTGTCTGGGGTTAATGGAAGAACAGTGAGTAAATATTACCTTTTCCTAAGTGTTCATCTAAACTGCACTTCTCTTCACTCTTGTCTGATTACAGGTAAAGTGATGTACCAGTGCTGTAGCTATTAACAGGGGCCAATTTTTCGTTCAAAAGGAGAATTACATCGAAGCTTGGAGCGCCTGCAGCCCTTACAGCCTACAATGGGTTTCGATGAGTGTGCCACTTAGCAAGACATATCCAAAACATTTCTTTTAAAATATTAAAAAGGTTCAAGATAGCATAGTACTTTTGTCATAGCAGAGTAATAGAGTCCCAACATATGACTTCCAGCATTGAGAACATTACTGGTGACAATAGAGCTTGTCCAAAAAAAAAATGCTATTCACATTGTTTATTAAATAATACTGCGAGTATGCCCCACAAACACTCAATAAAAGTGGTAGGACATCAAAGACCAGCTGCCATTGTGTTAGAGAAAAGTTATTTCACCAGATAGTCAATAGTTAATCAATAGTTAAGTCACCAGAAATCATGTAACAAGACACAAGGACATGTGTGAGCAGGGTGAACTGGGGGACAATATTTGTTTTCTGTAAAATGTTGTCATCTGGTCATCTGGTCTGGAAAGAGGTGCTGCATGTGACACCCTCATGGGAATTGTACATTTCTACATGTGGCATGAGTGTCAACCCAAAAGATACAAGCCTGTATTAGTCAGAACTTGCGCATCTTCCAAAACGAACGCGCTCAGACACTTTATCCTTACAATTGTGATATTCAGGCTTCATATCTGCACAACCAATAATTTCAACATTAATTACAAGTAAACTAAACTCACAGGGATCTTCAGGGCTTCACAGAAGCTGATGGCCTCGGTGTGGTCCTCTGATCGCTCCACCTCACTCTGTGCTGCATCGGGAGGAGGGCTACTGAAGATTTCTTCATGGCTGGAGTTTCTAAGCAGAGGCTCCTGCTCAGCACTCTCCTGCTTTGAGTGCAAAGTCATGTAGAAACAGACAGATGGGCAGAGAGAGAGAGAGAGAAAGAAAGAAACAAAGAGAGAAAGAGAGAGAGAGAGAGAGAGAGAGAGAGAGAGAG
>JAGFZM010000007.1:715991-751073 GCA_017657215.1 Limnothrissa miodon | reverse complement strand
GGGGGGGGCAAATAGAGACCGGTTACAATCAGCTTGCAGTTTCCATTCCAATAAAAAAGAACAATAATTTGTAGCTTGAGGACATCTAAAGGCTTCATTCATACATGATGCTGTGGGGGCGTACAGTTGACATCCTCCGGGTCTATGTGAAGAGGAAAATAAAAATGAAACAGAAATGGTTGAAAGGTTACTAACTACACTGAATAACAACATTAATCATTTTTGTTTTTGTAATTGTCTAACCAACTGCTCACGACTCACGTTCAACCAGGAAGAAGAAACACAGAACTCCAGTGGCTCCAATAATGATACCAGGCACGATAAAAGACAATCCCCAGGCAGACGACACAAACACGCCAGCAATCAGCGAGCCCAAGATATTCCCCACAGATGTGTGGGAGTTCCATACGCCCATGATGAACCCACGTCTGGAATGTGAAAATTCATTACCGAGTCTGCCAAACTCATTTATATTCCATTATTTGATACAGAAGGCATCATCCATAGCAATGGTCTAGTATAGATTACAAATAAATTGCAAAACCTGGCTCACATGATTTTTGGGATGCAATCAGATGACTTAACTGCTCCTTTTATGGCAGCTTTAGTTCATAAGCTTGTGTAAATGTCCCAGTTTGAATGGTTTTTAACTGTGTGTTATAACATGGTCACAGATGTTTTGAAAAAAATGTTTCCAGTCACAAGGTGCAACAGCAGGCTTATAGTCTAATAACTCTAACCATCAAACTCGAACTGGAAAGTGGAAAATACAGGTAGTGATACTGCAAGATCAGCTAGACTAATGTCAGGGGAGATAGGGTTAGGGGGGGAAGGGAGGGGAAGGGAGAGGGAGAGAGAGAAAGAGAGAGAGAAGCAAGCAAAAAGAAAAATTCACTCACTTCCCCTTTCCAAACCAGTTTCCAACACATGCTACCACTGCAGGCCAGCCTGTCGTCTGCACAAGTCCATTCATAGCCTATGAGAGTGGAGGAAGAGAATCACAACAATGGGTGTCTGCTCGCGTATGACCTTGAAAAACAACTTTGTCCATCTGACTGTGTGCACAGTCATGTGATATTTGTCCTTGATGACCACGTCTTTCGTTTTTCCACCAAATATGACCTAGAATGAGCTAAGTGGTCTTGGGCATGTCTTTGGCTCAAATCTTAAAATGCAAAATAAAATTCAGCCATGGGGACAGCAACAATGTTTGAACTAAAGGAACACACATCCAAAAACAAACCCAGACATTCTAATCAGCATCAGGGGCTAGTTAGTGTGCAGATAACATAAAGCAGCAGAAGTCATTAGGTGAGGCGCAATGCAGAAATGGCTAAATAAATTTAAGTCTGTTCTATCTCCTAGCCCTGGCTGTAAATAGTTGGGTATCCAAGGCTCAAACGTAAATGGGATGATTAGACTTCCAATAACTTGTCAACTAACAGCAAAACACAATCAAGTTCAGAAGGGAAAAAAGCACAAAATACAGCATAGCATATGATAACCATGGCCTTACGTAACCCTGATCTGATTCTTCATGAGTGTGATGGTAGGATTTCCTCTTTACTGCTAGATTAGTTACTGTGGTGGTTCACGTGCATGCACAGGATGTGGTGATATAAGCAAAGTTTCACTCCAACTTACAGTATGTTATAATGTTTCTTCCTGTCACCCTGAATACATCTTCCCTATCAGTTTTAAAATAAAAAAAAGCCCTTGAAAATAATAAGAGAAGTCCCTTTGTGAATTTGGGTTGAGCTCACAGGACAAACTGGGCATTTCAAAACGTGGATAAATTGAGAAGCACAGCTGACCTGGACAAAGGCATAGTACCAGATAGAGTGGATGTTCAGGTAGTAACCCAGGCCGAAGAGCGACGTGAAGATCCCACTGAGGAGCATCCCTGATGCGAGGTAGTAACGCAGGGGCAACCGCTCCCCAAAAATGCCACTGTTGGGAGGGAGTACAGATCAGGAACACAGCATGCATACAAAGCCACTGGTGTGAAGGGTTTAGTCTGACTATGCAACTACCATACCTGAAAAACATGCCAATGGCATAAGCCACAAGGAAAGAGTTGTCAATTGCTCCAAAAAGTGTTTGGTAATTATCCTGGTCTGGGTTGAAAATAATAATAAAAAAAGACAGAGAATTGCTTATTTAGACCAACTGAAACAGAGGTTGTTCTGCAGCTTGGAAACAGCATTGCTATGTTCATTATTAGTACTTGACAGAAGAATGTGTGATGTATTGTATTTATTCTCCAAGGCCACTAGAAACTCACCAAAAGGAGCCCAGTCACACCATGTGTCATTGTTGGTAATATTCAAGTCGGCAGGCCGAATGACATTGGAACAGTTTCTGTGCAGTTCACTCTGACAATGAACAAGGGTATATGGAATATTTAATCCATTATACAACTTCTATTTGCCAAATAGTATAACAGTATCTGTTGCATTTCCCATCACTGGCACTGCCACATGCCTGAGGGAGTTCCTTACCTTGACAACGCTGATAGGTTTTCGAGACAGATGATAACTGGTGTAGAATAGGAATGTCAGAAGGAGAATGAAGCCCCTGTACCTAAATAAAAATGCGTACGAAAGAGGGTAAACTACATTTAGCCTACATCAATAATTATTGCAAATGGTTAGCTGCAGTGAAGCAATTATAAGTCAAGGTAGCCAAAGTAGCCGTGAGGTTTGAGGTTTAGGTAGTTATGAAAAGCACATGGATAGCATGGGGAGCAGTTACTGGGAACATAATACGGGCTCTGTATTACCTATTTACATTTCATCATGTGGTGCGGCTACAGGAGGCCACTAGCGAGAAACCTATAACGTATATCGCTGCAAACAGAACTGAACATTCTCAGCAGACTTAGGGAACTATAGCTAGTGCTGAACTGAGCAGTTTGCATCAAACTGTAAACAAACGTAACCTACGACCATGTACAAACGTTGAATTCATTGCTACTCCAATGCATCAATGCATAGGCTATAGCACCGTAGTCTACCTCTTTTTAAGGAACAAAGAACTGTCGCAACAATCTCGATCAGCTGGGAAATCACTTTCACAGCACAACTGTCATTATGTTTAGATCGAAAATCAGTGCTTGTTTAGCTAATTCTATGTGATAACCTAGGCTATTGGTTTGGTCGGACAACTTTGAGTTAAAGTTACTTACCAGCTATCTCTGGAGAAGGAGGTAATAAGTTTAATGCCTGGAGCCAACGAAGATCTCATCTTCAGTGGAATTCGTTAACGTTTCCCTTATAATTGAAATAGCTTAAAACTGCACTGTCAATGTTATAAAATCATAATTGCAATGTCGCTAAAATATGCATAATGTTAAAAGCATGTTTGTAAAATGTTCGTTCCGCCAGTAAAGCAAAAATCGATATGATAAGCAGCCTACTCAAAACTGTAACTGCCGAACGGATGACACGTTTTTTCTTGTTGAAAGACAAAAATGATCCTTTATCAGACAATTAGTCGGTGTTTGTCAACAATCTTGGTTAAAAAGAACAAAACTCAAAAACTGGTTGAAGGGTGAGTGAGACTGCTGTTATGTCCTAAAGCAAACATCTTCCGAAAGCACCGAATTTCCAAGGGTTTCCATTTTCACAAGCAATGGTCGGTTGACAGAATTTAAAGCCGGTTCTCATTAATATTCACCGTCTGAACTAACTCATCATGTGACTATTAAATGTTCCTTCATTCATGGAATATAACCATAATTGTTGCAAAGTAGCCATTGCTGTTTTCGCGATCCAAGTCTAACAGCAAAGGCAATCTGGCGACTTGAGCATGTGATCCCAACGTGACGTCAAATTTTAAAGGAATGGGGAAGTTAACCCATTTTTGACTGGACCAAAGAAGTTTGAAGCAGGTTCTGGTGAAGTCTAAAATGTCCTGCCATTGATAGAACGAAGACATTATCCTGGGTAAGACATGCTACATAATCCAGTGGTTAGTAGCCTATGTTAGTATATAGTTCACTGTATTTAAAAAGAAAATTAGGGTTATGTGAAACTAATGAGATGGTAGCCACCAATGAATTTAAAATGGCACTATTATGGAACTTGAACATTTATATTTCCTATTTATAAAACCTATAAATTGAACAATTTTGCAAATTGCTTAAAAGTCAATGGTCCTGAGCTGAACTCAGTCACCTCTTTATGACTTTAGCCAAAGAACCAGTACCAGTGGGAGCAATAACTGTAGGCTACTGTACTGTAACTATTGGCCCGTGGACGGTAGCAAGACACCAAGGCACTGTCTTGTTGTAGTTTTTTGGCCCTTGGATTGTAGCGAAACACCGTCGCGGCACACAGGCACTGTCCCGCGGCACCTATGCGCTTGTTTGAGCATTAATGTACTGTAGACCTACTGTTGCAACGGGGTTAAGGTTAGTGCTGGTGGTGGTTCAGGTTATCAACTTCCGGAAGACAGTGCCGTGGCATATACTAAAACAAGCGCAATGCAGTGTCTAGGTGTCGCGGGACAGTAACTGGGGTGCCGCGAGACAGGGCCTGGGTGTTGCAGGAAAGTGACTGGGGTGCCGTGAGACAGTGTCTGGGTGTCGCGGGACAGTTACTGGCTGCCGAGTGCCGAGACAGTGCCTGGCTGTCGCGGGACAGTGCTTGGTGTCTCGCTACAGTCCACGAGCCACCAGCTACCAGCTACAGTACAGTTATTGCTCTAACCGCATCTCCAAAGAAGGCTGGCTTCCCATGACACATGCACAAAAACAAATGCAGAACTGCAGGGGAGCCTGAGTTGAGAATATTTAAAGAATCTGACACACATATGTTGTCAGGATGAGAGGACAATTCATGTTTAGCCTTACAATCACACTTCTCTGTAATGAGTAAAAACATCTAAAAAATCTGAATGACTGTATAATCAGACTATCAGATGAAAAAAGGAAATAATTCATCCTCACACATCCCTGAGTAATCACCGTTTTAACATTCATTAATTGAAAATAGACTTCAGTGTTGGAAAGGAGGCAGTCATCCAGGTCTGGGCGAAAAGGCGACTTCCTCATTCCCCTAGACACTCAATATCTCCTTAGAATTTCGAGGTCAATGGACTTTTTCCTGGTGGAACTATTGATGCTGGTGGCCCTAGCCCTCTAAGTGCCTAGAATCCCTGTGCAGGTACATTGATCTGGATAAGTTGGGCAAAGGTCAGCTTTCAGAGCATGACACTATGGCTTGGCATATGCATGTTTTATCTTATTTGCAAATTTAGTTCACATAGTGGATACTGGCATAATAATATGGTGCCTTGCTGTAGCTATGCCAAAAGTTGTGATTTATCATGTACACTCATATATCAAAAGTCCAAATCCATCATGGACAAACAAAACATGCAGCCAGAGCATTTAAACATTAAAATTCAAGGACATTTTTCTTGTAACAAATTCATGTGAAATTAAAAATGTTTTGTAGCCAGGGTCTTATCAAGCAGGGTTCCACAATATGAATTTTATGTACACAAAATTAATTTTACTATTGTATGTACTTTATGTACCCAAAAGCATACGTATTAATAAGTGCCACAAATTAACATACAAGTCATAAACCAGATAATTTAAATTTAAATAATTACATAAACGTCCAGATAAAAGTAGACTTTTACTCAAAACAACAGTGTCACGAGGTTCAGGAAACAAACCCAAGACACCTGATTGTCCGTTGAGCAACATAACCACTGCATGAGCACCCTGCTCACAAACTACAGAAGATAAGACAGCATTCAATTTCCCAGAAAACCTTGCTTTATCCAAGACTTCGAAAGTGTTACTCAAACATTTAGAAGACTGTATTGAGGTATTCTTCAGTTAAATAAGCTAATTGAGGAGCAGAGCTGGTTTGCTAAATATTTGCTAATGTATACTTAGTATTACTATGTACTTCTATTTCAAAATAAGCAAGACACCTACTTTATTTACCAGAATGAATGAAAGGCTAAAGGGTCCAGAACAATATAATTTTTCCAGGACATGTTCCACAACAATTTTCATGTTTTCCATGACTGAAAAAGCCACCTCTAATTTTTTTCCAGGACATGTGGAAACTCAACAATTTATTTTATTATCTACACTTCAACAGGACATACAATAAAATACACCTTAAAAGGAAGGTCTGCATCTGACCTGGGCAAAAGCTTTGTAGAGATGTACCTGTATTTTTATGTATGTCAAAATGTACATAATGCAATGCACACAACTAGAAATTATTCAGTTGACCTGTTTGTCAAGCTCTGTTGCCTACAGACCTGCACAGTGACTTCAGCTGATTAGATTGTGGGTGCCAAGAACACTTGTGCCTTGTGTCTTCCACAATGCTTTGTACCTTAAAGGTATCATAGAACACGTTTTTGACCATCAGAAAATTCTTCGAGGCTCAATAACAGCGAATCCAAAAGTTGTGCGTCTGAAAGTGACCTAGGAGCAAACTAGAGTGTCGTTTACAGGCACTAAAAGGATTAGAACAAAACGCTTCGTATTTCCCTCCAGAGACGATCTTTGGTTGGACTATGCCAAAAATAAAGGAGTTGTATCTCGCGTATCCTCGCCCCTCGTTTTAGATTGGCCAGTTTCAGCCCGGCCATTTCTATTTTGAGAAATTGTGTGGTATTTCCATTTTGGTATGGTCCATTGGATACCTTAAGCTACCTAAATTCAACAGTAACAAGGTAAATGTGGTTTTGCATTCTATAATCCCTTTAAAGCCACTATGTGTAGGATTTATCTTCTATTTATCTTCGTCTTTTATTAAAAATACATTTTTTATTTTAAAAATATAATGTAAAACGATGGTAATTACCTCCATGAATAAATTGTAGTGTTCCCGTAAACTTGGTAATTTCCATTTATATATAGATGTGGCTGGATACCAAATGAGAATAACCATTTTGCGCCACCATTTTCGAAATGAGGACCATTGGAAATGAGGACCATGGGAAGGGAAGGGCTAATACATTTTATTCAAACGTGTGCAGTATACCACTTCGCCGATAGATGGGAGAAATTCTCATACGAAAAAAATAAAACTTACACATAGTGGGTTTAAGTATTTATGGTAAAGGTGCCCTCAAATAATTTACATCATCATCCAAATCAAGCATGTGTTCAGGTCTCTTCTTATAAAGAAGAAATGTGTTAACGTGTGTCAACTTCATGTAACGTCACCAAATAACATTTGAAATGGCCTGGCTTCTTCTTGTTTATTCATTCATTCATTCATTCATTCAAGTAAAAAAGGAATCAAGTAAAAAAAATTCCATGTCATTTCTTCGGGGACTGTGCGTACATGGAGGCCACCCTGCGGGTAGAGGCTCGGTGGCTGGCATTGCCCTCCTTCTGGTCACTGCTCAGCAGTACAGACTGCAGGGCCTGAGCATAAGCTAGAGAGGGCCAAAAGACAACAACAGTCTGGCTTGAGAGGTGCAGGATATTCACAAACATGCTGTTCATATACATATAGTTCACTTTGCTTGAGATAACTGTGACCATGGAGGTAGAGATACTAATGCAAATACATACAGCGTGTCTGCTTGCAGTAAAAAAAAATAGCATCTTATCACTACTTGAAGAAGGTACAGTGGAAACCTTCCTACCACAAGTCTGATTCCATTGGGTGCCATGATGGGAGCAGCACATCCTCACATTCCGTTAAAAAGTTAATAACTACACATTATGTTGTTATGCTGATGCAAATTACAGTGACCTAGAACTGTAACCACTAATGTTATCAACAAACTAATGTACGCGGACAAGAAGACATGTTTGTTGATTCCAATTTTTTTTAGAAAGTTTACAATTTCGCAAACTGCATTAACACTGATGGCCCTCTATAAAAATGAAACCATTGACAGTGGAACATTTACTTATGAAAAAAATCCATCATGTTATATATATAAGATATATGATATGAATAATGAGATATTTCATAAGAGTGTTTTTTGTGGCGCTAACAGGCGTCCATACATTAGCCTATCCATACTGGCATTTTCTTTTACAAAGAGGTAATACAGCAATCCAAGGTCATTGAAAATTATAGCCATCCCTAGCACTCTGTACAGGAAACACACCTTTGGGGTTTTTGTAGAAAACACAGTTGTTGGCACAGGTGTCTGGGTGGGAATCCCAGAAGCTGTCTCCACAGAAGCATAGGGCAGGCAAGTCGACTTTCTCCTGCGTTATTCTCTCCCTCATCTGTGCCCTCAGGGCTTCAATGTACCTGCCAGATGGAAAGATAATAGAACCTGTGTCATGCCATTGGTTTGCACATTTAGCATCTGATTATGTACATGTATGTATGCACCAAAGCATTTACTGGTACAGTATGTATGAGGAAATCGGAGAAGAGTACAGCACAGTAAGAACACGGAAATCAGAGAAGAGTAAAGAGTGAAGGATTAAGAGTGAAAATGACTTTTGGTTTTAACCTTGAAGCTTCTTTGCATTTCTTCGCCTTCTCCTTCCTCTTCACCGTCTCAGTTCTCTCCTCTTCCTCGAGCCGTAGACGCTCAAGAATCAGGTATTCCCTCTCAGCCAACACCGCTTTTTCCTCCTCCTGCTGCCTGAGTCGCTCCAGCTTGTGCTCTTCCTCACGTCTTTGTTGTTCTTTTTCACTTTTTATTCTGAGAGCATAAGGAGAGGGGAAATAGAAGAAAACATTATGTATAGCAATGAATAACCTCAATGACAATCAACTAAGTCATCGGTGGAACTGTGACAATATCCAATGACCAGGGGAAAGTACTAATCTATAAAATCTGAGATTTTAGGAGTCATTTGTGAGACGGAGTCACCTTGTGATTCTTCTTAAATGCTTCCGGTGGCGCTGATGCTCCTTCACCTGTTCCCTCTCTAAGTCCATGAATAGGCGTCGAAACATTAGGAACTGAGACTGCCTCTGCAAATGAAAATGTGAGTGATGATGTACGGCTTTAAGGCATGTAGCACAACTGTCGTCTTGAAATCAACAAGACTGCCATTCAAGAAATACTGACATACTTTTCTACAAATGTGTCTGTATGAACCCAACATTATGCTTTCTTGCTGCTATAAATATGTAAAAATACATACTGTACATAGTATATACACTGTGGGTACTGCTCAGAACAATCTGAATTATTTCAGGCTAATGTGACTGAAGTTCCAACCTGTTTTTTAAGTTCCTCCTGGTCTTGGTAGGGCCACAGGACTTTAGAAGCGCGATAGTCTGTCCTGTGGACAGGTCGTGGACTAGTAAGGTACGCTTCTCTCAGTAAACTTTCACATGCCTGGGACATCGAAAGGACAATAACAGAGATTGAGAAAAGAGAACAGAGAGTGCAGCCCTATCTCAGTGAATGCTTTACCAAAATGGGATCATACTGAATTTGAAGAAAAATGTTCACATTATTTAATTATTTCTGCGTATCCACATGACAATGGTAATGGATGCCATAAATGAAGTACCCATCTTCTTAGATCTTATCGTGGCAGAAAAAGTACCTGTCTATCAAACATGCAATGGGTGTAGAAATAACACGTTGTTTGCTAACCTTTGTATTCTGGAAACTGACAGACTTGACCTTGTTTTCCTTGGATGAACAAAGATTTTGCACACAAAGTGGGTGATCATGTTGTCCAACCAGTGAGATCTCTCCATCCTCCTCTGAATCTATACTGTCTTTGTCATCTTCCTCCTCTTCATCTCCCTCGTCCTCTTTTGGTGTCTTTGGTGTCTGCTTCTGTATTGGGTGTTAAACAATGACTTACATACTTTTGCCAAACATATGCCTTGTAAAGGGCCATAGTGCCCAGACCCTCACTGACTCACATCTCTTGTAGGGGACACTTTCCATATCCCTCCAGGTAACTCTGACATCTCATCGCCCTCCTTCACAGTCTGACAAGCTGCTAGTCTGTGCCGGACCAGCTTCACCACTTTGCTTAGCTAGAAAAAAAAACAAAACAAAACAAACAAACAAAAAAAAGGCAATATGGAAAAGATATGGTTACTAGCTGAAATTGACAAAATAACACATAGAGGTGCACACTGGTTTAGCCTCACTTGTTGAGTTGGCTGGTTTGTGTGGGAACTGCCCCTCGCATCCACTTTCTGCGCTGGTACCCAGCGGGCTCTAGGGGAGCAGATCGCCAACTCTTCGGGCAGCCAGGGAGGCTGTGGGCCTCTCCTGGGGCTGAGACGCTGGGCGGCAGCGCTGCTTTGCTGTAGTACTCGCCCTTCATGCTCTGCCTGAAAGTTCAAGGCCGAATCAATCACAGTACAACCATGACTACTGGAATACAGTGGTCGAGTGTCACATTCCAGCTACTGGTGATAATGATGAAAAGGATATTAACAGCTCTGCACCGATCACAGTCAGTACTTCATCAACGTTAGACCACAGGATGAGAAAAGGGAAGTATTTGGAGATGTTTGAGCACATAGATCTTAACATATTTGAACACTTCCTTGAATGTGCAAGATGATTTTTATTGTGTGAAAGGTAACCCTCTTGGTCCTCACCGTTTCACAAGATCTCTGCATCTGTTGTTTCTGTCGGATCTGAGCCTGCTGAGAGACACGTCGGCGTACATTGTCTTGAAATCTGAGCAAATCAAGTTCCTTCTTCCGGAGAATCTCAGTCTGCAACTCCTGTGTGTGAACAGCAAGAGCCTGCAAACACAGGTGAATTTTAATCGTGCGGGTTATCTACCGTTACAGAGGCATTCTTGAGTGTCCTTAACCAAGATAAGTTACTTGATCCCAAATAATGGCTGACACCTCTGTCACAGGTTTGTGAATAGGTGAATGCAAGGCATACATTGTACAGCGCGTTAAGTGTTCGAAGAACTAACTTAGTAAGGCGCTATGTATTTTACAGTCCGTCTACCGTTTACCATGGCATGGAAACAACAAATAATCCTACACAAGCATTTTAGTACACACAACGTCTACGTTACATGGCATCTACCAGCTGTCATTTAACGGATTTAAAATATCCAGGCTACTACAAACATTTGAAGAAATCAGTGTCATTAACGATTTCAGTGGCGTTACTTACGTTTGGATGTTCCTGCCATTCATGCACACTCTCCACCCATGCTCCTACTGTCATTAGTGAAGGATTTCTCTCAGCAAGGATTCTGAAGTCAATCATACTGCGCTTCCTTTGGGCTCCCTGACCCGTTTGTTTGGTATCTTTGGAAGTAATATTATGCCGTTTATTTGCCATTTTCTTACTGTTCATATTCGAAATCATGTCGAACTTATGAAAACTGACGGCAATATTAGCCGGTCTGGCTGACTTAGCTTATCTAATAAGTTAGCTAAGTTTTACTGTTAGCTAACATAGCCTGCTTTTATCAAGATGGCATCAGAGTCAACGATTTCATCAAGTCCTCATTAAATCGACACAGACTACTAACTTGAAAAAAGACAATTAATAAGTAAGCTAGTAACCCGGCAGTTTTCAAATGCCAATTAATGAAACTCTTGTTGATAGCGACCATGGTCGCTAGCAAACATTACAACCATTTTGACTCAACCCGCCGAGCTATCATTGGATGGCTCAAAGAAAACAAACCGCGCCCATGGTGCTTTTTAAATAGCTCCGTGGGAAAAGCTAACATCCCAACTATGGTTCCTTATAAAATTACATTTTCGTCGATCCCATACTTTTTAGATCTATGTTGACAGCCACATCTCGTTTATCATATCGAGGAAATAAGTCTAAAGTCATGACTGGTAAGAGTTGCCTCGAGACAGGTGATCTCTTTTGCATTTATTGGGAACTGTGAAAAAAAACGTATATAGACCTAGCCACCACTAGTGTAGAATGTTTTTTTGGCATTTTGTTTACTATATTTTGTACACTCTGACCTACCCTCTGTCCTCCTTTTAAAAGAAGTACACTACTCTTGTTTTGTACTCATTTCAGCACATTATAAAGTTATAGTTATATGTATATAAAGTTGTTTTGAAAGTAAAGGTATCTCTCGGTCAGTCATTATCTTGCCTTATGCTCACCTTACTGTAGTCATGCATTTAAGTAAAACATCCTGATAGACTACATTTTATATATCTAGCCCTCCCACTGCCCATGTCACTTTGCCTTGGGAGAATATATAATATGCACAACTATCACATTTGTACAGAGTGTACATGTATCTAAACAGCCCACGGATTGTTGTTTAGACATGTTGTTCCAGTGTGCTGCCCTAGAACTATTTCTAGTGTCTCTGTCTCTGTCTTGTACATTAATGTATATGCATGAATTTAGAGAAGAATCGCAGGCTGTCTTGACAAAGCCTGCTCTCAAAATCTGCGTCCAACCGGAACAAAGAACCTACTCACTCTTTTGTGTGATTCAGCAAACACATTCTCTCTGTGTGAGAAGAACAGTATGCACTGGAACTAATAGAAAGAGACACAATTATGTAATTGTAGGAGTTATGTCAGAAAATAGTGTGGCACAAAACCACATCATATTTGGTGAGAATTACATCGATATATTATGTGTTACCAGTCAATGAAAGCAGTAAATAATCCAGACAAACATAAGGAAAACTGCTATTATTTGTGTAAAATAATAGAACAAACCATATTAATAGAAATACAGAGAAATCCAATGACATAATATGAGTTTATGTACATATATGTAACCATATTTGAAATATATAAATCCTTACAGAGAAAAATACTCTCCTCTGTATGTCTTTGCTATTTGCACTGCTAAACATGACAGTTTAACACAAAAATGTGGAAAAGCTTTGGGAGGGGAACAGGCACAGAAATAACATCATTGCTTCTCCGTTCTTTAATCCTTGCATTGGTACTATTGTCTTATAGAAAATAAAAAGAGGCCACCTTTAATTCATATGATTAGCTCCCTTAGAATCACAGTCAAAGTAACTTCAGATTGAATAATGTTTGCAGATAAACTTTTTTATAATGTGTTTTGGCTTTGGTTATAGCCTAAACCTGTGTATGTCTGATTGGGAAAAGTACATGTACATGTCACAAAGTACATTGTAGCTGGGCCATGAGGAACACATGTGTGTACGTTCTTGCATCTGCTTAAGTTGTTGCACATTTATTCTTTCATATTGATTCTTTAAATAATTCTGTCAAATAATTATTTAAATAACCCCTACAGAGAAGAAACGGTCCTTCTTTCCCAAGTAGACATGTAAAATGTTGGCCGAACTGCATGCTCACAGCAAAACACCTGTATATACATAGGTAAAAATGTTTTGTACAGCTTCCTGTTGAGATATGTTGAAATTCCCCAGCAGTATGACATTGAACAGACTGCGGACATTCAGGTGGTTGTGGAGGCGTCGGGTTCTGATGGAGACTCAGCTTTGTCCTCGGGCTGGTGGGAAGTGAGAGGTGAGCCTCTTGGTGTCTTCTGGGATCGGCTGGAGCTGCGGCTCCGTGTGGGGGAGGGGGCGGCAGGTGGGCTTTGGCCCTGCCTCTTGCGGTGATGTGCAGGGGGTGAATTTGTTGGAGTGCGGGGGTACCTGCGTGAGGAGCGAGTCGGGGGCTCCGGAGAACGTGAGGATGGGGGCAAAGGGCTGTTGTAGCTGGAGGGGTTGCTTCCATCGGAAGTGCAAGCTGTGCAGGTAGATCCTGGGTCACTGCTAACAGATTCCTGGAGAAATGTTTCTTCAGGTTTAGACAAGCATGTTGACCTTGGTGGTAAAATATATCATAATCACTATTCTTAGTAAAAACCTAGAACCCTGCATGTACTGCTTGCTGGCCAGTTTTGATCACAAGATTTTTAGACTAGACACAAAAATCTCAATTCAAACCAGAACAGCCATATATCCTCACTGTCTCCTAAACGTGTGCCTTAAAATGTGAAGATGTTAGGAGTTACAGTGAGAAAGAATTATTGCCTTTTCAATAATTACCACCTCTTCACAAACTGTGCAAACTTTTAGTTTGACTGGAAATAATTCATCAAAACAGAAACTGTTGACTCTGTCCAGCCTTAATTATAATAAAAAATGATAAATATTGAAAAATATTATTTTTACTATTATATGTTGTTTGTCCACATATGTGGCACTTATTCTGTAGAGTATCCAACTCATGCTGTGATGTACTTTTTTCGAAATGCTCCCCAAATAACAGACATGGCAAAAGGGTGATTAATCAGTTACCTTCTCTTTAAGGATGTAGAGTGACACTGGGTTTCTGCGGTCATGATTTGTCATTTTAGAAATGACTTCGTCTGAAAGTAAGATATTCCTAAGGTTAGACAGGTGAACTCTTATTAAACAGTTTAGGGCAACGTTGATATTTAATACTGTATATTAGTTCTAATGGAGGAGTTCCACAATGGCATACTTTCAATCTTGTCTTCATCATGATCAGTTAGATGGTTCTCATGATTCTCTGATCTTTTCTTCTTTTGTTTCCTTTGTCTGTCAGATCTAAAATGATTGAACAGAAGCAGTTATATTGCTGTGGAATATTCAACTCAACACAACACAAACATGAGGATACAGTGATAAAGGATGACAATAATGTAAAAAATGACAATTCGTACAGTGCTGGAAATTGGAAACACTAGAGCAAATAGATTTTTCCAAAAGATAAAATGATACAGAAATCAAACTTACTTGTTGCTGGGTTTCCAGCAGGCACACACAGTCACAAGAGTTATGAGGAGGAAAATGCCCCCAGTAGACAGAATTATATAGAGGGAGCTCCTTTCTGACACAAAGAGAATCATTAATTAATTGCTTTGATTTGACAACATCCATACATTATATTCTTCATCACTTTGATTTGATATCCATTATCCAATATCCATTTTTACTTTATATCAGTTACTTAATTTTTTTCTTTTTTACAATATCCATATATATATAATCCATATATACATACTGTATATATTATCTGATGGGTAACTATTTCAACATTACATGACAGTCATGAGTTTCCATATTATAAAAGTAAGGACCCATTCAGCAGAAATCAGTATTTTTGCTGTTGTTTTCTTCTTGTGTGTTTGTGTTGTATATCATGCACCTACTATAGACGGTGAGTTTGATTGGCATGCTCTTCATGCTGCCGATAGGGTTCTCTACATGGCAGCTGTAGATGTCATCGTCTGCCATCAGCACCCGGACGATGGTCAGGATCTTCTGGTCAGGTGACAGAACAAGGCGTGTCTCATTGGTAAGTGGCTTGTCCCCCTTGAACCAGCTGTAAACAGTTTTGGTGCCTGTATCATGGCTGCAGTTGAGTGTGAAGCGTTCTGTCAGTTCAAGGACCGTGGAGGACTCCACATGTATATAGGGCCTGGAGATGGGTTCTGCCATCAAAACCAGAGAACAGTTTCAATTCATTTGATCCGACAAAGGCATCCTGAAATAGCCTTGCTGAATGAAATGACTTTCATGCATATGAATGCATCTACCATACAATAGAGAAATCTAAATCTAATCTAAATTCTTAAAAAACTGTACAAACCATTTATTTCAACTTGCTTAGTTAATACATATTTCCTATCCATTTGTGGTTGTGGTCAAAGGACTCGTTTGGTGTCCAAAAGTCACCCACGCTAGCACCCCTTTTATCTCACCGTCCACCGTGAGCTCGATGCTCCCTTCCCCGGTGAAAGTGTCATCCGTGATGGAGATCTCCACCTCGTAGGTGCCCTCGTCGGACAGCCTGAGGTTGTGGAGCAGGAGTGTGCCATTCTCAAATACCAGGATGCGGTCACGGTACTCAGGCCGCAGGTTGCCGATGATCTCGGTGCCGATGGATTGCACCACCGTTATTGGTTTGTCCCTCTTCAGCTGCCACTTGATGACAGGAGGGTCAAGACTGGCGCTGGCGTAGCGTACCGATAGCAGGGCCTCCCCTCCTACCGTGCCTCGGATGAAGGAGCCCAGAGTGGTGATATTCACAGCCTGAACTCCCCCTGTGTAGACAGCACAAGACCATGGCACGAATGTTCCACATGGAAAACATGCCTAGTCATAAAGATTATTTTTTGAACAGCAACTTCCCCCAGTTTCAGTATTGAAGTCCTATTACTTTATTTGTTTAGCCTTATTAAACAATGCCAATTCTCTAAAAGAGCCATTGCAGGTGTCAGCCATAAACTATTGTGTACAGTAGGACATAACCTCCTCTAGGCTTGTGCAATGGTACAAGGCCCCATATAATTAAGCATGCAGCAGTGCAGTGCATTCAGTGGTAAATAGAACTACTCTGTGAGGAAAAAAACGAGGGAACTTTTACTAATTAGAACACCTTTTCAGTGACAGCATCCCATTATTTAAAAAACTGAATATCATAAGTATACATATGTGCTGTTTACTTCCCTTGAGATGTCTGAATGGACCATATTGCATATGCCTATAGCTTACAATGTGACTGGAGAACTAACCTGGCTATGACTTGAGCAAGACACTGAACCCCAAATTGCTCCTGGTGGCAGGCTGGAGCCGTGCATGGTAATCCCCTCCACTGGTGTGTGACTGTGTGTGAATGGGTGTGTGAATGCCATAGCAGGCGGTGCGTGTAGACCATAGGTAGACGCAGCGGCCTCTGGCTCTCCTGACCGTGTACATCACTGTGGGATAGCTAGAAACGTAATTTCGATTCCTCTGTATGTCCAGTATATGTAGAGAATTGACAATAAAAAGAGACTTTTTCCCTCCTGCATTTAGCACTATACTGTATGGCCAGCACGCACAACATTGTGCTCTCAGTCTGTGAACATTTCATACCCATTTATCTCAGCAATGTACATGTACATGTAGAACATTTCAATACATGCATTTGAACATTTAAAATAACACTCAATAGTTACTTTTACAATGGAGTAACACAGTTTCTAACATTTCAGTAACATTCAGTAACATAACAGTTCATTTCCATAGAAGTAACTAGTAACAATAACTCATTACTTTCTAAATGTAACATTGATACTGACACTAATTATAATAACTCTCTCAGTCCATTCACTGTATGGATGTCAGTGGAACAGATAAAGGAAGCTCTCACAAGAATTTTCAAATAGCTTGACAGGCATAACACATTTTCCAAGGAATGGGGCCACTGACCATGCCACCATATGTGCCCCCTCCCACAGATACCCAGGATATGGGCATCCAGGCCAGCCTGCATGGGGGCTCTTCATTGCCCCAGCAACCATTCGCAGTCCCCTGGGATGGTCAGAATGAGAAGACAAAGGCTGCCATTGTTCGGCCCAATTTCCTCCCTGGCAGCCCATGAAAAGTACCCTCAGAGGCGCACAATCGATGTGATTGGATAGACAGGGGCACACAGAGGCCCAAGTGATTCCAGTGATGACAGCACAGTCAAGCAATACAACACAACACACGCGGGATCTGCCACGGAACATAATCTAACACAAGACCCTCCAAATCTGCCACCATACAGTGGCAAACACTGGCCAGATAACCACTGTCCCTTTTCTTCTGCCTGTGACATAGATGAACAATGACAATTGTATGGACTTCCCTCTTTTAACAACTCTTTTCCTCATCATCTCATGGCACCATTCTTTGTATCAATTTCAGGCTTCCCTCCATCTCCATCTCCTCTAACTCCACTGTGCTCTGCTGAACCTCTCAATTAATACTTTTAGTCCCCTAAATGTCTTGAAACAAAAATGTGAACTTGATTTGATTTATTAGTAGTATTGTTAGCAACAACATTGGTTGTTTATAAAGTGTACTATTACAAAATTGTTCAAGTAAATTACAGTGGAGGATAAGTAGTTACAAGAATGGATATAAAGTGTCATGCACCATGGTAACATCTATTCCTTCTGCCCTGAATACATGATTTCCTCAAATATTTCTACTTATCTTGGATCTTAAATGATAATAATATAGGCTACAGGAATTAGTATGAATAAATTAACTTTTTTTTTAAATAATTGGAAACCTATATACCTATAGCAGCACAATGTACACGTGTAATTTGGAGTATGTTTCTTTATAAAGTACGCAAAAGCAGAACCACAAACAATTCAATGAATTCCCTGCCACTCCCACCAGGCTGGCACTGAGAATTCCTGCAGTACAGCACTGTCTCCAACTGCGCCAAGTTTGGTGAAGTTTCTCTTACCTGATTGGAAAGTGACAACCAGACAGCAGACGAGCAAAAGGGAAGGGGCAATGAAAGCTTTGGAGAATGCCTCTCTCGCTGTCTTCATCTTGGGCATAAGACTCAGTCTTTCTCCAAAACAATTAGCATGATTTGACCACTCCGAGCACGTCCCTTGTATGAGCACACTGCCATTCCTTTAAGGCTGGGCTGTGCCAAGGCTGGACACAAACAAATCAATGCACTGAGACAGAGGGGTGTGTGTGTGTGTGTGTGTGACTGTGTGTGTTCGAGTGCATGCATTTGTGTGGAGTGGGGGTTGGTGGGACAAGACAGATCAACACAAAAGAAATGAAGAGCACAAAGCATGAAGACTGATTTATTTTTAGCTGATAATAAAATAAAAGCAAGCCATTGTTCAGAGCACTGAATTGCAGTGAAAAAAATATCCTTTCATAGAGAGGGGAATAATAGAACCAGTGCATATGGAAAACACACCTGCCATGTTGATTGTATGGTTCAAGGACCTGCTTGGTTCCCACATGTCAAAAGGGACTGAAGCATCATGAGTTTCAAGAACTTTACAATAGATAAGTGTCTCTCTGCACTGTGTTTGGATCCCATTCAGCTATACTCTTGAGATAATGGTCTGAATTAACTGAGCGTTTAAGTAACTCACAGTTAGTGTGCTAATCATTGTCTGGTCATAGTCTCAGCGCATCCTGTTTATCAGGTAGTTTTGAAATTTATGGTTGGGTATTGCCTATGCTCATTTGTATGTGTAACTTGCAACAATAATAATTGCAATTTTATTCAAACTGTTTTTAAAACTGAACTGTGAGTGTTTTATATACAATAACCTACTATAGTCTATTTTGTGCAGTAAGCAGTACAAGTGTGTTTCCTTTTCATCAAGGCAGTATGCACGCAATACGGTTCATTATTCAGGACGAAAGGAGACATGGGCCTACAGAAATGTTTTGTGCCATACCCGTCATCGACTACTCCATCAATGATGTTGTCCTACGATTGAGAAGTTTTCTCAGTTCTCACCCACAGCTGTCTAGGTCGCCTCAGCTCTATCGGTGCATCAAAAATGGTTGAATCTAGTTAACTCTTGTCTGCTACACTCTAGAGGGTGGTTTCACTCTTTTGCGTTTTCAGCCCCTTCAAAACGGCGTTACCGTAATCCGATAATTGAGCAAAAATATTTTAATTTTTTCTCCCCCGAGCGTTATCATGTAAAGTGTAGACTCAGATCAACGCTGTTAAAAAAAACACTTGTGACGGAGGCCCTCGCGACTCTGTGATCATACGACGCCATCTTCTGGTAATTGGGAAAAGCATTTATGCGCACAGCTTCATACGCGCACAGCCTGATCCGCAGACGGATACACACTAATACAAGACTACACTCCATGTATGAGGCTGATGTCTGACTAAAAGACAATAAAAAGCAGCCAATTAAGTCAACTGAATTGAGAGTATTGCAGTAAGTTAGGTTGCAGGGAGCATATTTGTTATTTTGACTTTTTAACCCATTTAAATGTAGAGGTGTGTTATTATTTATATTTATAATCCAAACAGAGTTGTTCTTTTTCAAGTAGGCTAGTGTGGGAGTGATTGCGTATGAATCTCTCAACCTTAATGTGACCATGTAGGCACACCGTGTATGCGGTAAACACGATCCCTTTATTTATGAAATAAAAGGGATAAAAGCTTCGCGCTAAAAATCTCCCAAGCGGGATTGATGGCTATGTTGTGTTGCCATTGGAAACCTAGGAGAAATATTTCATAACTTCCACCCCCGGCTGATTCCCTGGACGTGTCAGAGAGAGTGGGTGCGAGCGTAGGTGGCAAGTAGGCTTCGATTCTCCAACTTGAGGCCCCATTTCCACAGCCAGGGTTAGCACAACTTGAGGGTGAAAACAGACGCGGTTCTTAGACACGTCACGTGGAGTTGAAGGCTATTTTCAGATATTACTGAAGCTGTCTATGAACGTTACCTTTAAGCTGCATTCAGTTTTCTCCTCTCTGTTTTTCAAATTGAAAAAGAAAGCAGTTTTGCTTTTTATTCAACAGGCCTACTTCTTATAATTGGTTTATTCATTCAATTAATGTATCTGAAACAATCACCATTCACTTTAAGCATAATAACATCCTTGATGAAAAAGGATGACAGCCGATCAAAGTAGAAATTTAAATAGAAATTTAAATGACCAGTAAAACTAACCATTAAGACATAGCCTATGGCAGAAACAAGCTAGTTACAAATCACAATCACAAAATCACAAATTGTCTCATATTTCTGGCCCACTCTTATGGCATACTGCCTTAAAGGTGAGGTCAGTGATGTTATACTGTTTGTAAACACATTCTACAGCATTAAAATAATATCTCCTCATCAAAATCTGGTCTATTTATGAAACCTTTGCTCTGAAAACTGAAAACAAACAAACTGGCACAGTCTGCCCCAGAAACAATAACAACATTTGATTAGAAGGACTGAAGGCATAGGTGTTTCCCGCAGTCCTAATGCAGGTATCCCAGCATTAGCCAGCATCGTTGACTACAATTTTAAGTAGCCCATGCATGACATCTCCACATATCGTGTCAGACTTCAGCCTTCTCAGCTGAACTTAAATATGACAGAGCCGGGGTGGGTGGTGAATGAAGTAGATGTGATAAGTTACTACCAAGGGAGAGCCAGAACGAGATAATTACCACATGCTCTACTTTCTGCTGCCCATTGTGATTTGAACATTGTAATTAATACATGAGCCAAAGGGTAGAGAGAATAGTTCCTCCAGAGCTGAGTCTAAACAGAGTCTAAATGCTGTCTGTCAGAAGGAAGGATGCAACTTTAATTGTTCCGTGCGAAAAAGATTCTTAACACACTTCCAGCTCCTTTCAGTTGCTTTTCTACTCAGAACATATGGCCCTAACTGACTCTAACCTCAAGAATATGGAGGATCGTTCACACGTAGAGGACCTTTTTTGAATTATGTGGCGGATGCTTGTGAGTGTATTTCATGTACCCATAGCAAGTGACTTGCTATGTTCCAGCACGCTAAGACATGATCTAAAATGAAGGATACAAACATGCCCATGCAGCATAACAATATTTGAACTTGCTCCACTGCACGCAGCTATTACATTTTACTAAATCCATTTTTAATGACCATCTGTGCTATTTGGGAATACGAGGCACACAGTTTGAAACATTAATCATCTGTGTCCCAGGGAGGAAAAATTACACACACCCGCATTGTGAATAGCCGCCATATTAAGAGTGTTCTGTAATGATGCTGACAGGATTGTAACAAAAGCAACTCTTAACTTAGTCTACTGTAGTCTGTATTATCTAGTTATAATAATGAGGCAAAAATTATTTTATGAAACACAGTTCAGCTTTGACTGAAAATATTTTGGTTGAACAATGAAAGATAAAATATTTGAAGAAATTTGAATATCGAGCAAAGGCTATAAGGGTAACAGCATACATATAATTCAAGCATTTGTCTGCAGATTTATTTAATAGGCAAAAGAAAATCACATTAGAAAAGGAACTGTTATGAAGTCAAAGTAAAATGCATTCGTTTTTGTGTGTTTAGACTGACTATAGTCAAAGAAGTGAAGACCAATATAAACAGCCTCACAATCCTCACAGAAAGTACTTTGCTTGTTCAAAATGAAGCAGTTACGTTGTAGACTATATGTTAGCGCACCTGCAGCCAAAAAGAAACATTCTGCTTACAAACAGTACACTTTCAAACTGAATAGAGATATCATATTGGTCAGATAAATAGTCATGCTGTGCACGAGGTTTAGTTGTGTGTCAGAAAACAGCCATCTTGACTCTGGGAAGCGAAGGTGTAAGAGAGTTCTTGGGTTTATGTGAACAAAACTCCATAGATCTATGGTAACTTTTACATGGACAGGGTTCCCTTACAAAGAGGAGTTCTGGTTATTGCAGTGGTGTGTCTCTGTGTATGTGTGTGTGAGTGTGTGTGTGTTGCCCTGGTCTCAGGATCACTTCGTGGTCCTTACAGGGGCCAGCCTGTCATCTTCCTTTACTTGCGTTCCCGTTGTTTCTGGAACAGAAAAAAAAAAAGACATCCAGACATTTCAATCCCTGAATGATCTGCAGGATAAGAGAAAGCATCTTCTGTGCACATAGTGTATATATTTCTGTCCTACTTCATATGTACAGTATATTTTATTTATGACACTTCACAAGCATCCATCATGCTTCTCTCAAGATTCTTACATGTACACAAATGACTGATATAATGTACAGAAATGTGGGTGCACATAAGCAATGAAAACAATTATTAATCTGCCCTGCATCATTTGCTTTTCATTAACAAAACTCTAAACAGTCCACGTCCTCTGACATCTTACAGTTCAATCAACAATACAACAATATAAACATATTATGGATCCTTTGCAGGAGATTATGTCTGCTGCTTAATGTCTATAAACAGCTTTTTGCCTCTGCTGAGATCTGACTCCAGTGGAGAGAATCACTTTGCTGCCCCACCCTAAAGTTGAAATAAAACCCACGCAGTTCCTATAGCCGCTTGAATGTGACTCACAGTTACACTTCACTGCTTTCTGCTGTTGTGATGGAATATTTTGTAAAGTGAGAGCTGTTTGATTACAACCTGCCCAGCTAATTTTTGGCAGCATCTTAATGAAGTAGGCAAGTGCAAGCGCATTAACTGCCATTTGTGGTGACACTAAATGTGATGGCACTCGAAGCCTGTCTGGTGAAAACTGACCGGCAGGAAGACACTTTAACCTGTTGAAAAAGACATTCCCTACTATCAGTGGTGTTTTACCACAAAAATAAATAATGACAATCTTATCAAAGTGAACTCTACAACACCACAAATCAGAGAAAAAACAAGTCTCCATTCTGACTTCACAATCTGTGAATAAAGCGAACACTTTACTGTGCTATGCATAACCAATGCAGTTGAGAGGTGCTCCCATGACACTCACTGGGCACCATCTGTATTATTGCCTAGCAACCTGCAATTAAGGCTTCATTGCTAGGATACCATTTTAGCCCTTCCAAAGTTGGTGGAGACAACACTGATTCCTAAAAGGAGAGGGCACTAATACCTAAAAGTAATTTCTTTTTGAACTACAGAGTGCTTTGTATGTCTATAGTATAGTTCTACATTATGTAAAAGGCTATTATGAAATATCATAATATGTATAACATGCATTATGTCTTTGTATTTTTCTTGGTCTATTCATTTGAACACCATTCACTGTAGGCTATTTGTACACTGTACACTGTTGAGTGCTGGGACAGTCATTACTTTGGTCCTGAGATCCCGCTCACCTCTTCCCTAGGCTTTTCATCCTTCATTTTCTTTCTGGTCATGTGACCACGAAAGCCTGCTTGGATCTTGGCCGCTGCCTTATTTGCAGCTGGGTCATCCAGTGGGATGTCCATGATGTCTTCATCTGGTGGCTGGTTGCACCCTTGCTAACAGGGGAAAAGAGATTGGCATGTGAGGAACCCTAGCGAAGGTTCATAGCAGGCTCATCTCCCTGGCTAAAATCCTGCTGCCTGCCTTATATTAAGTGAACAGTGTGGAAGAAGACACTTGCTGTAGCCACCATGAGTAATTTACACTGAGTGTTGGATATTATCACTTGAAAGGTGACTCACAGCCATTTCCAGTTGCCATGGAAATGAAGTTGGAAAAAAAAGAAAACAATGCCCTCCCCTGGCCATCACTGGGGATGTGTAGTAATGTTGTCTTGGGTTGTCTGATGTGGTTGGAACAATACTGTTTTATCAGCAGAGTGATCAAAAGATCCTTCCTGCTTTGTTTCCGAGCACAGAACTGGCACTGCACTGCCTCGTCCTTTGGGTGGAAGGTGGCAACAGTTCCCTCCTGAGGCCCGAGTTTCCGAGGGCTCATCTAATTTGACTTGCCCGCTGGGGGCGTGACGTTAAGCAGGGAGTGAGGTGCAGGGAGAACTGCGCATCACTAGCTGCCATTTAAAGACACCAGCTGAGCCAAAAGGAAACAGTATGTTCCCAAAGGCTTTCCAATGCCTAACTCAAGATAAACAATAGACTAAACAACGCACAACAAACATGTCAGTTTAAGTGCATTTGAACTCTTTGTTTTCTCTGTAAACTCTTTGATTTTTCCTCCCTAGTCAAGTTAAAAGTCATCAGAGGTATCTAATCTTAGTATTTAACTAATTCCATCACAGATGTTGGAAATGATTATTGTTATTTTTTCTCTATATTAACTTCTTGCTCAGAAACACCCATTAACCATGGCCATGCACTCCAGAACGGGTAATATCTATGGCCTTTGACTGTCAGACATATGCAAATGACCATCTGTCAAACGAGTCACAAGTCATGGCCTCAGATTATACAGAGATAATTGCTCCATCCTATCCCTAACAAGTTTGGGGCCCAACTTTAGGCTGGAAACTGTGAAGCACTGCCATTTATGTAAGCAAGTGTTCATCTCTTTAATCTCTCTTTAGCCTAGTTCTTGAAGTAGAGAATTATGAAGGAGAAAAGTATGTATGTGTCTGCATGTAGAGAAGGCTTGACATGTTTGATGTAGTGTTCTTTGCAGGAGCTATGGAAACAATAGTATGCAGACTGCTTGGGGTAGCATGTCTAGTGGCTCTAAAAGGCAATTGAAGGTATCTAAACCATTTAATTAATTTTTGACAGTTAAACACTACAGGTGGTACAATAGTTCTTGTTCTACCTCTAAGAGATAAATATGACCAACACCACTCCCCCCACCCCCCTTCCGTGCCATGTCACTATCATTAGGTCCTCACACTTTCGCAAAAATATGGCAGACATCATAACAGGTCTGATATTTAATTTAAAGGAGGGGTAATGCAATTAGCATGCCATTCTTGCTGTCTAACGATGTCTGAGTTGGCTGTTGTCGATGCAACAAAGCTATTTTCTTAGATTCTTGGTAAACAGCTTTACACTTTACAGTTTTCTTAATAGGATGTTTCAGGTCCCAGGAGAAAAAGAGCTTTCAATAATATTACTTAAGTGCATTCCTAACTAAGTCTACACCATTTTGTTGTCATTGCACAAACAATATGAAAAGACAGCAGAAAAAAGCAGCGCAGCTATTGAAGAACACTGGGGGGATTCTAGTTACATAACACGTTTTACCAGTTAATTTAACAACAAAAACATTCCTTAGCAATCCATCCACTAGGTTCAAATTCAGATTTCTTTGCTTCAAGTATTAGAACTTTCATTTTTTTATCTCATGAGTTTTTAATATAATGAAAAACAATACAAAATAAATCAACAGTTCCATAGCCATTCAACCATAACTCATTTTATGTACTCTACCACCACCTCAAGCCTCCTATGCCTGTTTTCTTTTTTTTTTGTGTGTGTGTGTGTGTGTGTGTGTGTGTGTGACCTTACTAAAGGAATCTAAAGGAATCTAAATCGGTCAACTTTACAAATAAACATGGTTTAGTCTCAGGCTTGGTGTAGTCTCTTCTTGAAATAGTGCTAATTACCGTTTGTGCATTTATTTAAATAATCAGTTTATATCAACAGAAGAATGTATGCAACCACAAGTGTTACATCTGTGGCTATCCATACCAATTTCTAACGTTATCTAATTAGGCGCTATTGGACAGGGTTAAAGTCTCTTAAGCTATTTTAAACAGCAAAAGCTCTTTAGTTATGAAGTTGTAGAGTTATGCCATTCCAAAGTTACGCAAAACATAACGCACAGATATACAGATATGGAAGATACTGTAACAATTTCATTCAACCGCCCTGTTGCTGATTTGAAATGAGATATGGAAGTCGTTCACATAAAAGTTAAAACTATAATTGGCAGCACAAAGTTCAATCTCTGTAACATATTTGAACACATCAGCAATAACCTACTATAAAATATTATTTCAAATAGTCTAAAGGTCTACTTACGTTCCGACAATCCATTGCAGTTGGATAACAGCTGTGGTCAGAATAAGCCTGATAACAGCGTTGCTGTAGCTTACAATTCTCTCTTCTTCCTCTCTCACTCACTATTCTGTCGCTCTCTTCCTCTCTCGCTCATTCGCTCTTTTCACTTATCCGTGAGGACAACCTGAGGCACCAATCAAAACGACAGGTTGTAATTTCATCACTCTACATTTGCACGCAAACTAATCACGAATCGAACGCTTAAAAACACGCTTTCTGTGGATAACATCAGATGATACATAGCCTAAATTATTTAATTGGTGGGCACATTATGGATTTTTGAGCGTTTGAAGCAAACAGATATGGGTCTTTGACATAAAATACCTAAAATAACCTAATAACGAAGATGAAAATTGCGAGGTGGTCATGATGTAACTCAGTGAAACAGAAGTATTTTACTACTCCATCTCTTCTCAAATAATGTTGGTGTTTACAGGATCTTTGTTCAACTTGTTAGACTCTAATACATGAAGACATAAAGAAACTATTGACACACCCAATGCTGTTTGAAGTAATTATAAAATTATAAATGTTTATGCATCACAGACTAAAAGACACGAAGAGGGAACCCCAAAGCGCCCTCTGGCTGAGCTACAGTAATCCTGTGGTGATGGGATAAAGTTATAGACAACCACCACTTCAACTCTCCACTAATAATGGTACTGTATTGGGCTGAGGAAAAAATGAACATAATTGACTATGAGATGGCTGCCACGTAACAAAGAGTGAAACATTGAAAAGGGTGTGAGCATTAGACCTCAAGACTTTCAGCTAACATCTCCAGATCAGATATGATCACAAATCTTTTTTTTAACTCCACTCGCAGGAAAGAAAAGAGTGTAGTTCATAATATGGTCTGTTAAATTGTTCATGCATTGTCCATCTTAGTGTGTGTGTTTGTGTGTATTTATATGTGTACATTCACTTAACATTTTTCCTGCAAATTGACAGATGGTGGAATATTTTGGTCTGATGCATAAACTTTCCTTTTTTCTTCTAACAGTGGCAAGTACTCCATTTACCTGACAAATAACTGCAAATACCTGACATAGGCCAAATGTTAATCAGAAGCAACAAGCCAAACTTATGTGCATGATATAGTCAACGTTCGTTTAACAGGGTAAACATGGCCATCTCGTAAATCCCACCAGCCTTTGCCTGATTCATCACATTTAGAACTACAGCCATCCTCTGTTGTGATCTTGACCTGGATTGTATTACACTGACATTTTTCTTCCACATGTCCAAGAGAAGTTAGTGTAACACCTTAAAGCTTGGTTTCTCCAAAGTGCTTTGAAACCCACCAGTTGAGTTACATATTGAGGTCTCTGTGTCTGAAAGTGAACTACTGAAGAAATCCTCATTCTCCAAATAAATCCTAATGATAAAAACATGTTTAATAAAATATATAGAGACACAAGATACACTCGAGGTGAATGATGCATGCAGTGCACTTTCAGTCTGGTGCTCTTGAAACCCAACTCAAATATGAAGAAATGTTTTTGCAGCCATCTGGTGGTATTCTGAAGAAAGGTCTGATTTAACTTGCATGTGAAATGGAAAGATACGAAGAAATGAAAGAAATGAAGACATAAACAATACATATCATACCCATAGCTATGGTGTCACACAAACATTTCTGTAGAATTCAGACAATTTAAAAGTATACACATCTATTACAGAAACAAACTCAATGTGAACACAAATCCCTCCCAAAACAAGGTTTACCCAATGTTCTTATTGGCAGTAATGCAGTTGATGAATGATGGCTCTTTTGACTAAAGCTTTGTTGAACATAAAACATCAGTATTAACAATAATTAAATGGAATTGAAATGTCACTGTGTTTATGGACTGTGACATGTGCACTGCAAAACAATTACAAACAAGCAGCCAAACACAGAGAGGAGATTTGCATGACCTAAGGGAAAGAGAGAACAAAGGCAATCATGTCATTTCCCTGTTATAGAACTGTTATTATAATAATTTGCTTTTACGATTCCTCTGTTTATATCAACCCATCATTGACATTCTAGTCTCAAACATGTAGCCTAGTCTATTTTTTCTTATAAGAGAAAAGGAATGATAAAGAATATAGATCTGATAAAGCTGACAAAAACATCATGAAGGTCTGACAGACTGAAATGTCAGCTTCTTAATAATAAATGGTTTGTCTGTGAGAGTAGCAGTGAAAAGCAGTGCTTTTTAGCTTATTTCAAAAGTTCATTCCAAATTGAAAATGGCTGCACCTGCACATCAAGGTGTGCAGGCCCTCTCAAACCTGATTCCATCACAATATCAGTGTTGTATTTTTAAGTCAACAATAATAGACTATAATAAAAGCTGACCATTTGTGTTTAAGGTTTGTGTATTGTGTTCATATCACCGACATTCATGAAAAGATCATTTTAACTCTTTAAAATCTCATATGAAAAGGAAACAAGGGCATCTAATATATCTGGAGTAGTAAGGGGGCATCACAGTGGGGACAACACATTACCCAAATCACATCCACTGCCCAGTGAAGAATTAGAGGTGGATTCTAAACAGAAAAGGATACATTACGAAAGTAATGTTACAATACGAAACATTACTACTTGAAAAATATGCAGGTCTATCATTTGAATTTGAGTGTAAAGAATAACCTTTAATATTGTTGAATATATTGTATTATGTATTATGTTTACCTACTAAGAACATATAGTTTCAACTAGCATGAATGGTTGGTCAACACAAATGATAAGTTAGACATACAACAAAGTCATGTTAAGAGTTTGGCCCCAGATTACAGTGTAGACCATAATAATCACATTTACCTGTTGTCATGACGAGATCTATGCTGAAGTCTGAAAACTCGTGTCTCTTGCTCACAGAGCACACATGGGTCCCAAAATCAGTGCGCTTCACCCTCCAGATGGTGAGAGTGATGTTGCCTGGTGTGTATTCCAGAGAGTATCCCGGGGTGCAGTTCTGATAGGCCTTGTGTTTGATGAAGTGGCAAAGGAGCTCATTACTGGGGCCCTTCCACTGGAGGGAAAGCTGCTTGAGGTCCTTCAGGGACTCAAACCCATACTTACAAGGAAGCCCAACCGTCAGTCCAAGAGGAGAGAAGACTCTTACTGCCGTCACTGGAGGTTGAAATACATGTGCTACATTAGGACAGGCCCATGAAACCAACTGAGGTTGAGGAGCAACATGCATCAGATCTGCAGTGACACATTTTTGTGTTTACTTTTTACATCCCTCTGTGATTTCTATAAAGCTTTCACATATAAATCATAAGATCAACATGGCTCTGGCAGCATTCAGGTCTTACCTTCCACAGCCAAGAGAAACAGTACAACTCTCAGTTTTGCCATTTTCACCAGCAACTCTTGTGTATGTGCCTCCAAGGCCTCATATCTAGGTTGAAGAGGGACTGAGAAGCAGCTGACTGCTCAGAGCACTTTCAGTTTTTCCAACTCTGTGCTGACACGATTTCTGCTTACCCATTCAGTTTTGAATTGGCTTTGCTGGAAGCTGCTGTTTGGCTTAGCTGTATGCATTCTGTAGGAAGAGAGGGTGATAAATGCTGCCAATAAAAGCCATTACCTCCCACATCTCTACTAAATCACCCTCACTCAACCCACCCCCCTGTCTGTCTCTGGTGGGCACACAGTCAACACAGAACACACAAACACACATATGCACACCCACGCTCATAACACACACACACACAAACACACACACACATTTTCCCTTTCAATATCACATACACACAGACATAAAAGTACACGCACATTGAAAATATACGCAAATGCACATTGAATACACACACATTTGAAATATACACAAATGCCTCCAAACCCTCTTTTTCTATCTCACAGACACACACACATACATAAAGTATCTGACATTTATAGTCGGAATCACTTATTTGACTTTCTGAGAGGTGACAGATGGGGTCACCACATATTTATAAAACACAACAAGTAAAACACTTTTGGAGCAGGCGCGAACTGCTGTGAGTCATCTTCAGTTTCTATGCTAAATAGCCTCCCATAAATAAAACAACCCATTTCAAACTATCAGGTGCAATGAAAACTCCCTCATCGCATAATATCAGCACAATTTGAGTAGTAATATGAGACATTTATGCTTCCCCTCCAAAAAAACAAGATGTCCCTTTTTTTATTTCCTCCTGCATTTACATAACTGTCAAAGTTAGAGTAGGGAACCTACATCTTTATAAAGGCCTGTGTCTGTCACTTAATGAAAAAATAATGGCCATGAACTAGATGCTTGCTCATTTTGTCTTTCAGGTAGAGACTCAAAATACACAAAATATTTGTGATCTAAAAGTAAAAAAAAACAACAACACATACTTGGTGTCCTGGATCTTGACTTATAATAATACACACATAGCTATGTGGTATTACATGTAAACAAAATAATTGATGCCTGATTTATGCAAATGAAAAATGTTAATTATTTAATCATTAACTTCACATATACAGGACACTGCTCCATATCTCGTCACATAAAGTGTCCCCAGTGCATCAAAGGGAAACCTTATCAACCCATGCCAAACTCAGAGAATGTATCCTAGTCTTTATGTTATGGTGCCAATACCCAAAAAGCCTGACCTTTCCCCTGATCCCTTGTCTCTCCCACGCCACAAAGCACCCCTCACAGTCACACCGTGAGCTACAGTTCGAGCACAGAGCAGCAGCAGTTACAGCTCTCCTGGCAACATGCTGGAAGCCAAGTGTGGCGTGATATGATGCCTCCAGAGACAGGTTGGCATGGTAAAGCGAACTGCAGTTCAAACCCCAAACATCAACACCGTAAACACATGGCCTCCCGGGAAACAGGTTTTCACGCAACACTGCAATACAGGTTCTGCTCCACTGGGAGGCAGAATACACCCACCGCTATTATTTGATTTGTCTTGTGATTTTGTAGTCTGTAGCCTCCTACTTGGTTGGCCCTTTCATCACTTTGTTATATTTTTGTTTTGCATTTTTGCACGATCTCCACAGACATCCCACATTATTATGTGGTCATTCACAACAGAGCAAATGAGCCATGCAATAAACAGAGCTAATGTTGCTCTAAGGTCCAGCTCTCAATAGCACTCCGTGAATGACATTAACATTTAGTGAATAGCATTTCACAGCATTTAATGACAAAACATTCTCTATGAAGTTCTCCCTCTGTGGAAAGAGCGTCGCGGTTTTGTGCTCTGCCGCAGTTCTAATAAAGACATATTGTCGGCGCCATGATAATGGCATGAATAACCACTGAAAGAAACACAGTGGTCAGATAAATTGTTATGAGCGGATATTACATTGGCCGATAGGGTTGCGTCTGGTCCCGTGATGCCTGACATGACTTTGAGAAATGTGCCTCTGAGCGATCCAGTGCACACAATTAGGTCATATACAACACTATGTCTTCAATCACACCTGTTTGAATTACCTTGACAACCCTAGAAAAGATAAATAACATCAGTAGGCTTCCTCTATTAGAACACCTTAAAGGCCCCCATTAAGCAGGGTCTAGTGTTCCATTTAAAAACGCCTTATCTACAAAGACAGCAAGCGGTCCAGCGTGTTTGGATGAATCCTAATGATTATACCGAGGCAAGCCATGACAACAGTAACCTCACTGCCAAGTGAGTTGGATTTTCACTCTGCATGCACGCCAAACAAAACCAGCTTTACGGCGATTGGTGCAGTGGCGCCAGCAGAATATTTTTCTAGGGGTTGCTAGTGGGGGCCAGAGCAAATCTTAGGGTGGCATACCAAACTAAAGTCCATCATAAAATGTAATGCTATAGATTCTGATAATGTAATGATGTATACAAGATATTAGGTGCAGGTCCGTATTCAATGACTTGCTATTATCTCTTGAATATAGCACTCAAAAATACAATCTTGTTTATGTGTCCCGTTTTCTTTTCATCATCACCCTAGGCAGATTCACATAGCCATTTCGCATTAGTTACCTATGGTAGACTAACATTCCCGCTTAGCAAAGATAGCATGAAAAACGCAATTAACAACGTTAATTTTAGTGACATAATATGCAAAACTCGTGGGCATATGCATATTCATGTATTACTGTACTACTGAAAATTGCCATTGTGTGACATCAGGCGCGTAAGCAGTTTGACATTGAGGGGGACCGAATCTGCACGAGTTCGGTGGCGCTATGGAGCGGAAAATTCACGGCACAACTTTGCTCACGCATATACATCTCTTGTTGCAGCGTATACACATGCATCTTAATTTTCTCTCATTAAAAATATTGTTCTGCGATTCTTATAGCACACATTTTGGCTAGACCTAATGTGAGTTAAAGTTAGCCTACAGGCTAATAGTCCATATTCACTGAAATGCAAGATTAAAAGCGCCGTTGTCGAGTAGGCCTACACTCAACAAGGGCGCGTCTTCTAAACAACAGCCCAATGGAACGAATGAGAAGCCTAATTTTGTTTAAGTTTTTTGCCATTAGGTGGCAGACAGGTCATACTTCCCTGGATTACAAAAAGTCGACCATAGTATACACGAAAAAGGCCACTGCAGGGCTGATGACGGCACATAGGGTAATAATTGAACGTTACCCTACTATTTAAACAAAACCTGTTAAGCCAACCAGTTGCAATAATAAAATAAACCAGCGCGTTTACCTATTCTGATCCTCATCTCAGAAAACTCATGTGGTAGGCTACTAATTAAGCAGCCTGAATATCCAGTTAGTTCCAATGCCCTATTCTAGTGTACGTGACACCCCATCTTAAAAGGTGCACAATCCTGCGTTATATGTTTTTGATCGTCTTTTTGGATTATGATTGTGTGTATGTGGACAAGATCCAGCAAGGTAGGCTAATCTGTTTTCTAATCATGGCTGTATCTGGAACGAGATTGGCAGCGACTGAACATTAAGTCAGATCTATCAGTAGACTGGTTTAAGAAACCAAATCAAAATTATGCCGTCTCAACAACGTTGACAACTGCCACTGACCTCACTCCTCGCTGAGCTGCTGCTGACAAAGCTGGTTTTGAATGCAGCACATAGCCTAAGTAATGAAGTCCCTATGACTTAACATTCTGTAAAACCGTACTTATAACTAACATGTCATTCACTGTGTGCATTGTTTTATCAGAGCATTGTTTCACCATAAAAGCTATTTTCTCTCCGGCCACACAATTAACCGTAGCTTCACACTTGTTTCCTTGCCTGCATACTGTAACGTTGATGCTATCTGTAAGCTCTAAGAAACTGCAGCAAATTAAGGTTTCCGATGGTCCAGAGCTACTGATAGTTGTTTTTTTTTAAGTGACGGGAACCCTGCACTTACATTATTGACAAAAAAGGAGCAAATATCTCACTTTTTTTTTTTTTTTCCGGTGGACGTCTATGATGGCTGGTAAGTTGATCTCGCAAGGAGCAGATGTTGCATGGGTGGTGGGGGAGGGGGGTTGTTATGTGAAGTTTGCGAGGATGGCAAAAGCAGCGCTGCTGTTTGTATCTCCTCCCATTTCAAATTGTTTTTACATCGTGGATAATATAATCTAGTCTGCATTATATTTTCACAAATATGCATTATTAAAATTTTCTTAGGGGTGGCTAAGGGGTGGCTGAGGATAATTCTGGGGTGGCTGTAGCCACCCCTAGCCACCCCCTGGTGGCGCCACTGGATTGGTGGACGATGTTAGGAACTGATTTCATACACCCTTCGTCACAAAGCACAACATGGATAGAGGGAGGTAATGAGAAATTAGCTTCATGAAAAACATTTGTAAAGCGTCTCGCGGCAGCCAAGACATGGCAGTGTTTTTAGGGTTTTCGTTGTTGCCAGGTTATACCGTTTTTGTCAGCACATACACTGAGTGTCAGTATGTGGGATTGGAGGAGACAGGATATGATCACCACATCCATCTTCACACAGTCCATTTCACCTTGTCCAATAACATGCTCTTTTCCACTCTTCTCACACTTGTTCTTCTCACACGTTGAGGATGTCAGGCTTTGTGTGAGTCACGAAAAGGGTTGTAGGAATAGCTTCAACAACAATCTACCTTGTTGATCTACATGACCACATGGGAATAACAAGGAAAATCATTTGTAGTTTATATTTGCTTTAAATAATCACTTAGTTTTGTTCTTGTCATGCCTTGACGGCCTGTCAAAAAGCAAATAAAGGCAGACAACCAAAACAGAGAGACTGACTGCACTTACTGTAAGTGAACGGCACTCAAGAGGATATGTCATATCCTCTGTGTTGAATAATTGAACTTTCTGCAAGATTAGTGGATTGTTGATCCAGCTGATGGTGATTTGAATCAATTGGGGTGGAATTGCACCGGGTGGACATATTCAAATGGAACTGACTCAAAATATAGGTTACCATGGGGACTCTGTACCTGATGGTATCCTAAATAAACAGGTGGATAAGCAAGGGACTGTCAGGGAGGCGACCTCTTCGAGGCATGATTGAGACCCAGGCGCAGGAAATTGCAAAGACAACGAATTTATTAACAGAAAAACAAACAAGAACAAAGGAGAAAACTTACACGCTGGCGAGAACACAGAGCAAAAACAAGACATGCGACATGCGACAGACGACAATGATCCAACAAAGACTGAACAGGGACAGGGGTTTAAATACACAGACAGATTAGGAACAGGACACAGGTGTGACAAGGCGGGGTTGACTGATACAATAATCACAAGACAGAGTGCAGGTGAGGGGTGGAACTAGGGAACTGATTGAAACAGGAGGGAAGACTGAACCACATGACCACATCAGGAAGAGAACGGAGAGACAGACACACGGCAGGAATGACAGGAAGAAACACAGGCAGATGGCAGGAACGACAGATCACATGACAAACCAGGAAGTGAACAGGGAGAGACAGACACACGGCAGGAATGACAGGAGCACATGACAAAGAAACCA
>JAGFZM010000007.1:688674-715981 GCA_017657215.1 Limnothrissa miodon | reverse complement strand
CGACATCACATGACAAACCAGGAAGTGAACAGGGAAAGACAGACACAAGACAGGATCACATGACCACAGAAACCAGAAACTATAACAGGAAGCACACAACACAGAAACCAGGAAGTAACACAAGAAGCACACGACACAAAGACACCAGAAACTGAAACGGGAAGGAAACAAGGCTAACAACAGAACTAACACACAAAACACCCCAAAACCCTGACAGGGACACTTGCCACAGCTTTCAACTATGTCCTTTTACCTACACTGTGATTGGTTTTGGCCAAATGTTGAAATTTACAGTGTTTATAGTGATGCCAGTGGTGTCATGTTTTGACTGTGAGTGATAGTAGCCTTAGGCAATGTGCCCCTTAAGCATACAGCATGTTGCACTAATTAGAGTAGAGGAAAATGTCCACCTTTTTAGCCTCAGGACTTTTCTATAACAAGTAATTTTCTACTAAGAAAACTGAACACTGAAATAAATATAATATGTTATACAAGAAATAATAATCAAAACGAAAGCTTATATCTAAAGACCCCCAACACATTTTTAGACAATTATACATCTGGTTTAGGATCTAATAGTTTTGGTAGGCCTAATGCTAAGCAATTTCAATGTTAAAGGTTAAAAAAAAATCAATGGAATCTTAAAAGTCAATACTGACTATAAAGGCAGAGTGACAGTGTGATAAGATCAACCTTTTTTAGACTGACTGAACCAAGGCTTAGAAAATCCAAATTTGAATGGAGACCTAGGCATATTTTGCCTATCCAATGAATGCATAATGCGAGCTAGTCCATAGGCCTAGAGGGTTAGCCAGACCTCCATTTTCTTCATATTAATCTCAAACCTGTGCTGTTAGGCTATAAGGGAAGGCATTTCAAATTCTTGATGGGATGCAAAGTAACCACACTAACCAGCTGTGGTTCTTTGATCAGTTAGAAGGCCACTGTGGGTTTTCCTTGTTCCACACAATTCTTGACAGACAATGAGCAACCATTTTTAAACTACATACCACTACTGATATCAGTATTTCGGAGAAAAAAAAAAAATTTTATATATTTTTTTAACATAAATATAAAAAAATAATAGAAATTCCACAATTTTTTTTATGTTCTACATCCAAGAAGCGTGAAAGATGTAATCGTCACTGACAGCATACCCTGGCACTGGTGTTATGTGACAGCTTTTTGTGGAATTGCGCACATATTTCCTATATTAATCAGCTTTTGTTTTACTGCATTACAGCAGTGTTTATGATTAATTTGGCATGTACTGGACTGTGGTTTAACACTTTATGCCCCTTCAGAAGGAGGCAATATCTTCAGAAGGTGGCATTAGATCATCTTCACTGAAACTCTGTCAATTTAATCCATTAGATTGATTTCAAAGGCTTGAAAATACTGTTGACATATCTTTCTTCTCCCACATGAACAACGAAAACAGACATTGGATAATATCTCTGACATATACTTTCCAGTGAGGACATCTCAATGTTTTGGCTTTACCCAATGATTAACTGTGTAAAGATAATAAAACAATGCTAACTGAAAATTAATTGTCTGTTTTTTATTGCTACAATGAATGGATGAAAAATGCTGAAACTGGGTACCCACTATCTCAGTGCCACTGTCTTACAACACAAAACAGCGTTTCTATAGTGCCAGCAAGCACTGGAAAATCCACACATTTGGAGGGGAGCCTGAATAATCAGCTGTGCGTTTTGAGTTTGACTGCTCTTTACAAGTAGCCTTACCCGGAGTAAAAGGAGACTGAACCATAAATAGCCATTTCAGTCAATGTCACGCTGCACCTAGTGCACGAATGGCCACCACTACGACCCAACCTTGCCATTGGCAAAATTGACAGGAGTCATTTGCGAATGTCAAAGTGTGTTTTTCACGACCAAACAATAAGAGCAGCATACAAGGACAAGGTCAGTGCTATAAATGTAAAAAAAATATTACCCTTCACATGCAAGGACTAGTTTGTTTCCATTGTGTAATAAAGATACAAAGGAGATTTTAGTTTGTCATGACACCTCTAGAGGAACAAGAGGACATGATCATATGGTCAGGTGGACCATGGGGATTTCCCTCTACAATTCAACCCAGTCTCATCTCCTCCCTTTATGGATGGGCTTATGTGGGTGGCATTTCAACTTCGTTTAATGAGAAAGTGTAAGGTGTTTCCATAAGGTCCTAATTATTAAATGGTTAATATATTATTATTATTTTACAAAATGTCTACATCTATACGTTTAATACTTGAAAAGGCACAAATAGAAATCTTGTTTATAGGTCACAGGTTATCTTATTTGAATTTTCACTCTTATATTCGAAATATTTAGTATGTAATTTCATTTTTTTATGAATTGTATCTCAAAGGACATGTTGACCAGATTAGGGTTTAAACAACCAGCAGTCAAACAGTCCACAATGACACATTTTTCTCTCTATCTGTGTGTATATATATATATATATATATATGTGTGTGTGTGTGTGTGTGTGTGCGTATGCATTTCTTTTAATGATTCATCTTTGTAATGTACTCATGATCTGATTGTGATTCAATATGTAATGTCTACCAAACTGAGGTTAATACATAGGGGAGGTTAATACAAGGGTGAGCTCAGTACATGGTTGTTTTTTCTAATTTGCATAAAGCACTGACCTGAGGTTTATACGTGGTGCAGCTTATATTTGGGAAATCTTATCCCTCATTCTAAATGTTTTGTGTGCGTGAAGGCAGTGTTCTTGCCTGACAATACACCCTGCTATGCCTTTCACAAGTGCAGTTTGTGGTGTAAAAGGAAAGGCTGTTGTCAATCCACTTGTCTCAAAATGAAGAATGTCCGTTTCAGCAGCACCCCACTGAATGAATGTGACTCCAGCTAGGTCAGCCGCCAGGTTGATGTGAAGGACTTTGAGTGCTGCTGCTGGTACGATTAGACCAGTTCAAACAACCAATTTTCCAGCACTCAAGAATAGTGTATTTGAAATGGCAATATCCTCTCTTAAGGATTGATGGGTGATGTGGCAGCTATAGTTTAGCCTACCAAGAGACGGCACAACGTGTTTACAGCATACATTTATTTCATTTACTCCCAAGAATGTATCACATTAAAAAATGACCAACCCAAGCTGCACACATCAATCATGTCACTCTTTACTCCACAGTAACTCATTTCCATTCTGCATCTGTTTCCACTGACAACATACCCTGCTAAGCCTTTCACAAGTACAGTTTGTTCTGTAAAAGGTGAGATTGTTGCTAGTCCTCGGGTCTCAGATTGAAGAATGTCTCTCTCAGCAGCAACCCAGTGAATGAATGTGGCTCCAGCAAGGTCAGCCACCGGTTTGATGTGAAGGACTTTGAGCCGTTTCTGCGGCCGCCCAGTGAGGTCTGTGCATACAGAGCGAAACCTTAAACAAAAAGAACATTAATGAGGCGCCAAATGGGACCACATGTAGTGGCCACAGCACTAATTATGCATGTTGAGAAAGCCAAATGCTTTTGAGGACCCTGTGACGCAGGGACTATTGTTAAATAAATGAACACCTGGATATCTCCACTGTGATAATCCCATGGCACAGCAGCTCAAAAAAGGCAATAGCTCAAGTGGCAGGGGAATAGCAGTTTTGTTGACATGTTTAATTATATGTCCACAGCAAAGCATGTGGTCTGCGTGCAACAGATAATAACAGTAAATGGACATTGCCACATGCAAATGGTTGATGTGGTCAACATGTTGATGTTGCTTTCATTAAATTCATTTGGAATATGTATGACTATACTTCAAACGAAAATTGTTATATGCATTTCTGAAAAGATTTCATCTAGTAAAATGGCAGTATTCCTCCTGAGAGGTATTCCATTGGCATTATTCCTAGACATCCCAACACCAATTCTTCCACTCATAAGCTCTCTATGAAAACCTAGATTTGTGTATAAACCATTCAAGAAATGGATCATTACCTCACCTTACAGATGAGTTTGTGAATTCTGTGAGGTGTTATTCATTTAATCATTTTCATTCAGAAATGTAATAGAAAAGACTTGATGTTTGTATTTATTGTAACATTAGGACCAGTGAGTGCACAAATTATAGTGCACATATAGACGCACCTCTCACTCAATTTAGCTGTAGAGAGGCACTTTGCATTAGATAAACATTAAGTCTATTTCCTATTTACTTAGTTCTTAACTGTCTAGTGGTAACCAGTTTGGGATCTTATGTTGGAAAATAGCCATTCTGGAACAACTGTACCTATTAGTGCATTTAAGTTTGGAACATTTCAGCTTCATTTTACAATCCTACCTTAAATTAAGAATAGTGTATTACAGATGCATTAACACCCCAAAATAATCCTGGCAAACCCAGGTCTGTTCAAAATGGCTGCAGTGCTCAATCAGTATATTCACAAATCACATGCACATCTAAATCAAACTATGGTCAACCATTGAGCTGATGATTTAACCAGAATATCAGACTAATCACAATATGAAAACCCAAGTGTGTTTGACTCTGCAACAGTAGGTGACAATGTACATTTGTCTGTATTTCTACCAGCCTACCAGGTCTTTGCCCAGAAGCAGTAAACGATGCCAATTAAACCAGTTTAAGTAATAGAGCGCTCTTTCAGCATTAAAGGAGAAGGCCGGTGTGATTTGGACCTGGACTGTGCTGGAAGTTACCAAGTACAAACATATATCCAATGCCCACCTCCGTTCACCCCCAGCATTCCGCATTAAAACATTTTTTTGGCCGAAGATTTCATTAACCTTACACTGCTAGCTATAGGGGCACAGCTTAGTCTATGGAGATAAATCGCTTTTTTTACACCATTAACAAGGTTCAAAGTAACTCCAGACTTCATTGGTAGACTTCTGAGGGCCCTGACATTTAAAACGAGATAATGAGAATTTTGTGTACAGGTACTTTTAAAAAGACAGTACCTTCTCAGAATTTCCCGGTCACCGCCATCTTGAAATTAAATCACAATAAGTCGATTGACGAACAGATAGGACAGGGGAACAGACTGAAAATTATATTCTGTTGAAGTGCTTGGATTTCATCTGAAAATATATGGTGACTATCTACATGAGCACTAAAGTACCAACAAATGATGAAACTTAAAAGAGTTTGACCAAAGACATTTATAAAGTTGTAGCTCGTCAATCAACTTATCGTGATTTAATTTCAAGATGGCGGTGACCGGGAAATTCTGAGAAAGTACTGTCTTTATAAACTGTCTTTTTAATAAAGTATCTGTACACTTTCAAAATTCTCATTGTCTCGTTTTAAAGGCCCACTATGCAACATTTTTCATTTAATTAATCCGTTTCATACGGTTTAGGATGCTAAAATGAGTCATTACACGGCGAACGAACGGTGTAGAATGCGCCACCGTGGCCTATAGTGGTAGATACAGCACTTGCAATGTTTAGCAGCGCGGACCGCCTCTAATAGAATGCAGTGCAATACAATGCAATACAGCGGTCTTTAGAGGGAGCTCGTGAGAGGAAAAAACAGAACGTTGCTTAGCCCCTCTTTAAATGTCAGGGCTCTCAGAAGTCTACCAATAAAATGTGGAGTTACTCTGAACCTTGTTAATGGTGTAAAAATAGCGATTTAGCTGCATAGACTATGCAATGCCCTCAGTGTAGCAGTGTAAGACTAATGAAAGCTTTGGCTAAATCGGTGTAAAATGCGTAATGCGGAGGTCGGTATTGGATATATGTTTGTACTCTGTAAAATCTTTCAGTACAGCCCATGTCAAAATCACACCGGCCTTCTCCTTTAAGGCCTACATTTACTCCCTGCTCCCCGGATGGGATGCGCATGCACACATCAGTTCAACAATTCGATTCCGTTATAGGCCTATACCAGAAAATGAGAATGTGTCACACAAAACTCTAAATGTTTTACTGATCTAAGCTGTCAAGTTACTCGACAGAAAGTCAAAACCTAATAAATCTAACTGACAGCAGACTATTGCGTGATGCATCATAAATGGGTGTAATGCATGCACTAATCTACATTATTCTTCAGGACAGGCGCAGGTAACCTCATTGTCAGTACAATGCAAACAATAACCTTGGAAGCTCATAAACTTTATAGCTTTCTCTATTTCCCTGTTTAAGATCAAGTGTTACTAGGGCTACTGAAGAGCTTTTTCATAAAAAGAATTATATTTTAATAGGCTATGTTCGTACATTCATAGTATTATCACTTCAAACAGGGAAGTAGGCCTAATACAATGCAGAGCGTATACGTGGCATTTGTTTTGACCTTTTAAAAAACAATTGTCTTATCAGTGAAACTCAGTGAACTGCGCTCTTATACTGCTCTCTGCTATCTCACTTTCAGTGGCATATCTGCTCCGCAGTTGATGGCAGCCTCCTGTTGAGGAGGAGGGGGTGGTTATCTTAGTTCAAGTAAGGAACCGATTTTAGTGGGGACAATGAATGATTCTAGACCGTAGCGCTCTAAAATCTTTGGTGGTAATGTTTTGAAACAGCCCTGTGGGTTTCACAAATAGCAGATTCTGGAAAAGTATAACAGACTGTTGTTAAGAAAGGTTAAACAGAACATTGGCATAACCAATCGTCTGATATGGACGTTAACCACTTTTTTGTGCTCTGTGAAAAAAAATACACACTTTCAACTGACAAAAGTTAGTGTCCATGCTGCTTAACTATTCAGCTGACCAAACCTGAGACAATGAGTTGTGAATCAGCATTCACCCTTTTGTTAATTGAAAGTGTACATGTATTTTTTATAGTGTGGAAGCTGTCTACCCTGATTATTGAAATAACATTGAAAACAGTGGAACACTCAGAGAACATTGCAATACTTAAATAAATGTAAGTGAATGTATTCAAGTACTCTCCCATAGACTGTATATACAGCCTATGTACCTATCCATTTTGAATCAAAATCAGAATCAGAATTAGAATCAGTTACAATCAGAATTATCAGCCAAGTACACAGTAGGTGTTACGTCTCTGGTATTAGCTCTCTGGACACCAGACATTGCAGACATTCAGTAGTATACATTGAGTGGACCCATAATGGAACAAGACAATAGACAGTAGGCAAAATAATGACAAACATAACATCTTTTACATCTTTTAGCTAGGCCTACATGTTGTTCTACATTTTAAATTGACTATTGTATCATAAAGGATTTTTTTCAAAGCTCCAACCCCTACACAGATTGATTTGTTTATTATTTTACCAAGCAGTTCATTTTACTATGACTTCATACCACATTTTTTCTAACCAAAAGCATGCTGGCATTGAATAACTGGGCTATGGGTCATAAATGGACAAAGAACATGCATTTCTGTAATTGAACTGTCAGACACATGTTGGTCTGGGCCCTAGACTGTAAAAATATTGAGCAACTGTAAAGAAACACCCTCTCATATTTATTGTAACTGTTGGGTAATCATAGGTGCACAGTAGTTAGATAATACTGCCATTTCCATAACCTATCCACTAGAAGGAGGGTTGGTGTTCCTAGGTGCCACTCATTAGCTCTGCCAGCTTTATGATGATGTTGTCATCTGCTACCCCTCCTGTGAACATCCAAAGCACTGGGCTGGTCAGCCATGGACACCATAGCTTGGGTTAGCTGAGGTCCAGGTGAATTAGCATTTCCTCTGGTTCACAGATCCACCTAATCTCACACACCCCTGATGACCACTAATGAATACTATTTTCTCTGCATCTCTGCACTGCTGATTTGTCTACTGCACTGCTAATGGTCACCTAGTGTTATGGTTGTTGTAGTGTTACAATATTTGGAGTTGTGTTTATATTTTGTTTTCTTCTCTCTGTCTCTTGTTTAGTGTGTTATTTTGTTTTTTTATGTGGTCCTATGGTGTTTGCAAAGTGCAGAGGTAGCCTACATGCAAAGATGTAAACATATTTAAATGAATCCACATATTTAAATGAATGTCTATTCATTTACCTACATGGGTGCATGTTGTTATCATCTTTTCAGTGCAAGAAAATAAGCCTACTTCTTTCCACCACATCTCTCGTACCCAAGAATAGCATTTACGCTGCTGCCATCTTGTCTGCATAATGTGACTGACTAGACATTAGCATTGACAAATCAGGAGCATCACTTTGATGTAGACCGGCCAGAGCTTTCTTTGCTAGTGATGTGACCACATTTGTTTGCTATATAATTCCATTTGTTGCCAGGCTTCCAACACTTCATGTTTATTTTACTGACAATTCAGCCACATTGGCTATGCAGAGGCAAAGTCATTAGATGAAAGAAGGCCTGTAATGCCAAATGTCCCCTTAGTCTTTGTTTGGAAAGCTTGATTGGCTTAGATCGTCCGCCTCCGGATAGAAGGGCCTGGAAAAAGGAACCCCCTACTGCTATAGTGGATTAAAAGATTTTTTTATCTAGGAAAATTTCAACGAGTCCTTTGTGCATATAAATAAGGTAGTTTCCCCAGATGGTTCACATTACCATAACAATTAAATACACACACTGCAAAACTACCATCACCACACGTCTTTTCATTCTTGTGTACACAAATAGCTGATTCGAAATAAATAAAATAATACATTCAGATATGAACTCGGTTGTTGGAGGTATGCAGTTTTCTTCCAGTTGCATATGATGAACTGACTTTCATGAAGAGAGGCTGATAGTTTGAGAATCCCACTATGGCGCTTTGGTTATAGCCAGATATATGATTTGATATATCCTCAGGGCCTCAATGTCAAGGAGACCAAAGAAGGGGAGAGGGAGAGAGAAAGAGAGATGGGGTAGAATAAAAAATATGGCCATATCTGCATGACATTACCCTCACAGATTTACATTTACATTTACATTTATGCATTTAGTAGACGCTTTTATCCAAAGCGACTTACAAAACGAGGATAACAATCAAGCTACATAGCAGAAACCTTAAGGAGCATAGTGCTAGGGGATAGTGCTTCAGTTCATTTTAGTGCTAGGATAGAAGATGTTCTCTGAATAGCTGGGTCTTTAAGAGCTTTTTGAAGGCCTCCAGAGATGGCCCTGTTCTGATTGTTTTTGGTAGGTCATTCCACCAGCGTGGGACGACACATGAGAAGAGTAATCTCCATTGCTGCAATACCATTCGACAGTGGTAAGTGTCTGCCGCGCCTCAATGAGAGTGTGCAGGTGACAAGGTAGGGTAGACATGATAAATCTATCAGCCGACTGCCTCTGCTGCAGTGGTTGTCTCGCTTGAGGGGGTTAGCACCTTCTTAATCTGGGCCTTTACTTCTGTGATAACACAAGCCAGAATGTATTTGCCTAATTCTGCAGGGAGACATTTATGGGAAAGTGTTTCTTACTTAGCCATGCAAAAAAAAAATTGTGATTTCAGCATAGCAGTGAATCTCTACAGAGAAGTTGGCCCTCTGCCACCTCAGTCATCCCAGGAAAATTATCCTAGCACAAGCTACATATTGACAACTCAGGTAATCATAATGGATGGAAAGACTTCTTGCAAACTTGTAGAGCAGACTAATTTAAAGGGAATTCATTTGCACTTGAAATCTGGAAGAAAATGTAGAATGTCCTTTTGTTTCAGTTGAAGCATTGGTCTCATTTAAGGGAATCAATAGCTATGTTATAGACAAAGAGCTAGTTAGAAAAGAAATGAAATGAGTGAAAGGGCAACCTGCATATATAGTCTGTCTTATGTCTCTATTCTGTTCTGTTTTTCTTTACTTTTCTTTTTTTATGATTTGTACTATTTATTTCATGTTCTGATCTTTTATATTTATATTTGTGCTGTGCTGTCACTACTGAACTCTTGCTGGTACTAATATACTTTTTGTCTGTCTCCTTCTATGACCAAGTATGCACATGTTTATTATGCCAGCCTGTGTCTGTCTGCACTTGATCTTTTGAAGATTTTTGGATTTGACTTGTTTAGTGTCTAAGGGTATCTGAAAAGGGGTGCCTGTGATTGCCTCAATACATGTTGTTCAAGGGTTAACAACTCAGTATAAACTAGCCTATATATCTCACTAATATTTAATATCTTTAAAATTTTTGTGCAAGACTTAGACTAGATAAGCCTCATGTAAACTAAAGGGATTAGCTTGCTAAACACCTGCTCTTTTGAAATTTCGACTCATAAGTTGCAACAGGGGTCAGGCTGAATTAGGTTCAGGGTTGATGTCATGTTTGCCAAACTTTGCTATTGTTAGCTCCATGACTGGAGTTGATATGTGTAAACTACATGGTTTCAATATGTGTAAATGTTATGGATTCAACAGTTCACTAACTGACTTGGACTAATGTTCTACACACAACTAGCTAGTCGGTATCCATTACACATGATCTTGAGTAGCTTGAGCATTTGTCCCTAGTTTCAGGAAACCTCCAGTTTGATATTACATTTCACTTGACTAAAATCAAACAAAATACTTGGCATAACCCTATGGGAGGTTGAAAAAGGTCAGATTGTCTATTTTAATTTTGTCTAATGTGATTACACTGACTGAGCATTACTTTGATGCATTTTAGCTGTGCTGCGTCGGCTTCTTTCAATCTACACCTCGCCGTCTAAATGCCTACACAGCTAAATCAGGTCTCGGGGCACTGCAGCCACTCATTTGCCCCTAAGCACTGGGTAATGAACTGTGTGACCCAGAGAGTTTGTCAGTTCAGCCTTTCACAAAACACCATCACCTCCTGACCCTATACCCCCATTGGGACTCCACGCTGCAACTCACAACAAACAAATAGAGCTTACAGTAACACACTTTTCTGCTTGGAATCAATGCTTATGGTATATGGGTTAGTAACAGGTTCATGGCTTTGATGTGTCCACAATAGGCTGACGTTATCTAATTTCTGTATTGCTGCTGTCAGTGGCCAAATCCTATTGAGACAGAAGCTTCTGTATCCAAAATGATCACACAGTCTAATCCCATCCGTGTGGGCTGTTTGCAAGCTGTTTATACGGTTAGGACTCAACACTTAAAGTGCCATTATATTATTAACGTGGTTTGGTTTTATTCCAACTTTTGCACAAAGCAATTATTCCTCTGAAGTTAAACAAATAAAATGTAATCTTAAAAACAAACAGTTTTCACACATTTCTTTTTTCTTAGAGACATATAGTCACCAACAAGGTCTCATTTCAAACACCATATTTTTGTTTAAATGCACTGAACCAGATGACAGATTTGGAAGGAGTTTTGAGGGTGGTTCAGCATCCTGATATATTCTATTTGACAGGCCACATTACCTCAGCTTTGGTAACCATCGTGCTATAGGCATCTCAGTAATGTCATTTGTTTTCCAAGTCATTCAGAGTTTCATTGTAACATTTCAAAAACCTATAGTCATAAAGCAGTGGAAATTATTGTGTCCCAGCCTCCACGTGATACTGGTACACCAGATTTTGGTTATAGTATTATGAGTTGAGTTCCATTTGAACTTCCTGTGAACTGTTGCCCTGAATAAAACATAAACAAGAACCAGGCCAAATATAGGTTAGTCAACACTTGGCACAGCGCTGAAATTCACAACTCGTGTCCTGGAGAACACCTATGTTTTCTCTCTGCAGTGAAGACCATATGGTTGCGAAGCACTGATGTAAATGGGCAGTGTTTTAGTTTATAGAACACAGAGCAGTGGTCGGCAATTAGCGGCCAAAAAAAAAAAAAAAAATTTGGCCCGGGTCCAAACTTATTTGCCGACCCCTGACATAGAGGGTCTGTGTGTCTTCTCATGCGTGTTGTCTGTATATAGTCTGACCTCTTGAGCATGTGGTGTGATCTCTGTATTTTCCTCTGTGGCATGATGTGAATCTGTGGATGTGGATCTGACCATGTTTGTGGTTTGTTTGACTGTGTCATAAGAGACTGTCTGGTGAGAGAACAGCACAGCATTTCACCATGTCAGGTTTCCTTATGGAACCCACCTAGAGCCAAACAAGCCCTGGGACATTCATCATAGTGACAGAGGGGATTGCAGCACATGTGGAACAGCAAACTGCATCAGTGCGTATAGTGCGTACCGTTCATTAGCATAGAAATTGAATGGGTAACACTAGATTACTGTAGGCCTTGAATTATTGTGTAAGGAGTAGGTAGGAATGGCATAACAAAATAGACATTTATCAGTAATATTGTCATAATTACAAACTAAGTACAGGGTAAGTTTAATTGTACAAATGACATCATTAGCATACCGTTCCGAGCAGTAGTCGAGTTGTAAAATCAAACCAGGCGGGATGGTATAATATTTTTCGTTTATCTGACATATTTTGTGCTGATGAACAGTGTACACTTTTTATTGTTGTTAAAGCGACACATAATGAATATGCCGGTGTTTTTTGTCCGAAAACATGCATGGTGTGGATGTTACACGTCATTGATCCTGTCATCACACACTGTAGCCTAACCCCTGAGTGTCACACAGACACAGCAACCTGGGCCGTCAGAATTTCTAGGATCTTATCAGGAGGTAGTAATCACACAACTAGCTGGTTTCAATAACTTGGATATTTAAAAAATTATGTACAGAAATACAAAGCTGAGAAGTTTATGTTCAAAGAAGGATAAAATAAAAACATGAAATCAATTTTCCCTTCAAACCTATTCACCTTAATTTTCCTTTTATATCCAATTGATTTCCTATTGATTTTCTTTTTAAACGGAACGTTAATGTTAGCGACGTTTACTTTAGCCTACCTTAAATGACACTTTTTTTGTCTGATGAATCCCAGAAACACAAACTAACGTCAATTAACGTCAAGTCAACTAAATCAAAATTAACATGAACCCAACTCAGCTAGCTTGCTAAATAGAGAGGCACACGTTAGATAGACTCCAAATTAACATTCATTAGCTATTTTGTTATCATTAGTATGTCCTAAATTACATGTTTGATTCATAAAAAGTGTGACTGATATTTCTGACTCTTGACTTAACGTTACCTCCTGAAATGCCACTTCTCGCTCTCTCAAGAAGTCCCTCAGATCGAGCTGTCCACGTCGCTTGGCCATGATGTTAAAATCATGAGCTCACAACACCCTGTATTCAAACATTAGACTACCGCCACTGTTCTCCGACGTCACTGACTCAGTTGCTATAAACTATAGAATAGTTAGCCTACAGTAGGCCAGCCTGCATACAATCTGTGAAGTACAAGGACCAATTTTCCAGATGACCAGTTAAAGGCGCTCTAAGCGATGCTGTTTCACGTCACTTCTTGTTGACGTTCGAAGTATTGTCAAACAAAACGGAGGATAGCTCACTCCTCCCCCTCCCTCATATGCCTCCTGAAAGACTCATGAACGTGCATTTCCTTCTTGTCGTTTATTGGCTGGAACACTGTTATGTTTTGTTTTTGTTTGTTATGCTAGGTTTGCCCACTGTGTTTTTGTTGCCGTTTGTGGAGCCTGGGCTGTCTACAGAGACCGCGTTTTTTTTACAGTGTGTTCAGGGGACAGGCTGCTAGCAGGAGCCAGCTGTGAGGAGATGTTTGTTGTATGTAACAACACATGTTTTAGTCCTATATATGTGTCACATCGCTTAGAGCACCTTTAAGTAATATCTTAAATACAAAACTTTGATGAAGATTTGATGTAAGCAGACTCGCAACCACAACCTAACGTTGGATGTGTGGACTGTATTAAAAGTCCCACATTTAACCCAGTGTTAAATCAAGACTATGTACAATGTAATGACTCCAATTCCCCTCAACCACCTCTAACTACACCCTAAAATTGGATGTGCTGGTTGTAAAATAAGGTTACACACTTAAACCTGCCTTATCTAAATACTTGTAAGCCCTCCTTAATTGTAGTTTACTACAGTTTACTTCACTGTAGTTCTACTGTATGTACCTACAGTATGTTACTGATTGTTATTAAGGACTTACTCAACTATTAATTACTTTAATCTAATCTAAGTAATCACAACAATATTACACATATATTTCTAATTTGTACTGTTATTCTTATCTACTTCTTACAAATTAATTTACAGATTATGATGTTACCACTGAACAAAATGTTTAAAGGGTAAGTCTCTGAATAGCATCTCGAGTCACAAAGCTTTTAAAAAATGTAGAGGATATTCCCATGTTTGAATGAATAAAAAAGGTGTGTAGTATTGAATGTTTTGTTAATCCACAAGTATTTTGGCCTACTCAGACCAGCTGAGCGTGGGGGTCATAAATGGCCAGAGTATGAACCCTATGGTCCTTATGCAATCTTCATTTGGCCTGTGGTCAGTTCAGACTGTGCGGGCTACCATCTGACCTTGCTCGTGGCCTCTGAAAACATTCCAACACAGCCTTCTGTCGCCCAGGTTTAATACTGATTGGGTATGTTTAAGGAACAAACTGATGGTGGTTTGTGCGCACCTTTATCTGAGGACCATTTAGAATGAAAGACATTTGATTTCCAATGTTATTATTATTATAATTATAATAATGTTGTTGTTATTTAATTAACACAGTCACAAAGATAATCTGTTCCCATGGTTCAGTTTTTGATTCACCAAAAAGTCTTATGTCTGAATGGCTCAAGTTACTTGTTTTAGACCAGGAATGCAAAAGTGGGTTCGATTAATACATCAATACCGGCAACAGATGATGCATTTACACTGACTAAGGCTTCAGCAGAAGAGTAAGCAAGAAGGTAGCCAACACACATATAACATACACATCATAAACAGTGAGTTATGGGGACATACTGTTACTGAAACACTAGTACCAACTGTGTACATAATTTTAGTGCAAAAGCAATTACTTTTTAGCACTATCATCTGGTGTACCCAGACCAGAAGGTTATCCACGTGGATGACTCCTTCAGGGATAACGTTGCCACTGCCGTAGTGCAATGTGCCCGTTAAGGCATATTGTATCCTTTTAGCAGCTTTGACGGGTGTTATTGTGCTGTTTTGGCAGATTCAGCGACCTTGGGTCTCAAGTGGAGAAAAGATGGGGAGGAAATAAGTCATTCCTGCTGCTTGTGGTGAATAAAGCACTGTATGCATTTGTTTTTAATCCGGACAATTCAGTGTGTATTGTGAAAGACCTTTCAAACGTATTGACTGGAGGTGGAGCAATTAACCTACAATTTCCACTAGGCTAATATGTAATTTAAGTAGGGTGACCAGATGAAATGAAATGTCCCTGATATCCATTTAAGAGGTTTGGTCACCTTAATATATTCAATTTATTTGTATTTAAGTATGTATTAGTGCATGCAGAGCCTTTTACAATAGTGTTGTCTCATGGCGCTTCACAGCAGAGAGTGCCTGTGAGCAAGAGGGGCAAGAAAAAACTCCCTTGTGCTTTTTCTGTATTAGTCTAGCAAAAGAAACCTAAAGCAGATCCATGCCTCAAGGGGCTAACATGGTGTGTGCATTTATCTAATGCAGTAAAAGGACTTTTTATGTTTGTATATATCTTGTAATCAATCTAAACATCTCGCTGTCACATATCCCTGCAAGTTATAGTTGATTTGCTGAATGATAAAGACAAATAGTTTGAAGTAAATAAAAATGCAGCCGCAGAGTTGAAACAAGACACACAGTATATCAGGCTCTGAGATGACTGAAAAAGAGAGGAGAGATATTCTGACATTCTGACATTCAGTATGCAAGTTACCTATCCAGGCTCATTGCTGAATGCAGCTACCTTTCCAGTCTCAGCCACCGTAAATCACAAAGCAAATCAAAACATCACTCACTGCAAACTATGGAGTATTCATAGTAGAAAATCCTTCCAAGTTGCTCCGAATACATTCGAAAGCAGAATTTCCTTACATGTTGCCCCTATTGCTGGCAGGAGTGAGAAGCTTCCAAAATGTTCTGCAAAACAAGTTGTTTCATAAAAATATGATATTGGCTCAATTTTGTTGCAGTGTTAGATGCAGATGGCATTGCTTATTCTAAAATGCTGCATCTAAACACACATCAGATTTGAATACTGTTGCTTCAAGCTATAGATAACGAAAGGACGTAATTCTAAAAATTGTTTGACTCTATCTAGTCCTTCACCCACATCTCCTTGTATACACACAGGGGCATTACACACACTATTAATGCTGAGCATGGGTGGTTGTTGATTAGAAACATATAAATAATGTATAAATGTATCAATATTAAGAAAAAAAATCTATGCACACTCAGATCCTGTTAACATGTATCAAAATATTTTTAACTATAAAAAAAGTTTTAATTTGTACATTTTAACACATGTGGAATCCAGAAAATACACTGTTTTGAAAAATCTCCATTTTGGAAGTTGGTTTTACAAGTATTAATTTGAGGTGGTAATACTCAGTTTGCGTGTAAATGAGGGGTCCAAACAGATAAAAACATATCCATTCATGAAAATCTCCTTGAATCCATGAAATAGTGTTTACTCTCCCATGCTTCAGGTCATCTGACCTTTAACTGGCACATTAGTTACAGAGAGTACAACCTAAACCCTTTCATTTAGAACCTTTTTATGTAATTATATAGAATCATTTGAGATCTGACATCTTAGTGATACTAAATGAATTTAAAAATTTCTGCTAAAAAGGTTCAGCAACAAGATGTTTCTGAATTTTCCAGAGCAATCAAATCCGTTGTCTTTTTTTCTTTTGTGGTATTCCCAGTCTACAGTCCTATCTGCCATACTAAGCATTATTGCAATGTCTTCAGCCATGTAGAAATCATTACTGCATTCATATGGATTTTTGTCTGTGAACAGATGCTCCATTGATCTTTCCAAGTATTTAGTATGTTTATTTAGGCTATATGATTGTTTGTCTACATAATAAAGAATACATGGCAATTACTCACACAAGTCTAAACATCAGCATTGCTGTTGTTTGTGTATGCTTTAGCATTAACTGTTCTAGTCTGTTTGGTGAAGTCTTTGCAGCATCCGATCGGTGAACATTAAGTGAGATATTTTAGCTCTGCCTGCAATCATGCCTAAATATGTAGCCATATCACAAATCTTCACAAATCTTCAGCACGAAAATAAACAACATGCATTTTTTTCTACAGTTTTCTACACAATTTTTGCCATTATTCTATAACTTGGTAGCAAGACATTGGAACGTTTTCCTCAAGTGGTCAATGAATGTTTCCAATAGCCTACCAAACACTACACCATGTCCTTTTAATGATGAGGGTTTATCTAGTGAACTATTTTTGATATCAGGGCTTGGACACATATGGATGATTCATTGTTTTAAAGCAATTATAGTGATTCACAATATTCTCTTTTTCATTCTTAACTCACAGATTCTTCTATGATATGCATAGGCAACCTACAAATGTCAAATGCATTGATTTTTTTTACATATATCTTCTACCTGCTTAGCCTATAGCTTATTTGAAATTGATTCATTTAAAGGTCATGAAAATCGTCATGGAGGGCAGCTTAGATAACCACCTCTGGAAGTCTCATTATACTGAAGCTCTTAACGAGAGTTAAGACATACATGGCTCTTAGTATATAAGGCATACTTACAATGTCTTGGATACTAGCTCCTTCAAGCCTCAGGGACAGCTGTGCGGATTAAGTCCTGACACTATTTGACCAGTTGGGCATTTTGACAAAATGCATAGCAGCCACCGAACTACGTACGTACTGTAGGTGATGAGTAAAACTTCTCTTAAATAGCTCTGTGGAGCCGAAAACTTGATTAAATTATATGACTCGATGCCTTAACATCAGTACAGGCGCATTGACAGTCCTTAATCAGTTATATTGACACAGCTACTCTAGGATTTGTTTGGTCATGGAAACGACAAAAATCGTCAACGACACCAGCTATAATAACATAATTTGATATTAATAATCTAACTGAGCCTTTGATGGGCTAGCCTACATTCTAATTATGAAGCTATCAACTGCATACAACCCCGCCTCCTTTGCTCCTTTCTCCACCTGCACATACACAATTAGGTTGCTACCACGAGCAAAAAGTGTTGTCGTGCAGTGGGTGAGGTTTGTTTCGGAGAAGCAGTGACACGTATGATCAAGGAGAGCCGCTCTTACGGTGTTTTCAGTTTAACTGGATAAGATGTTGCTTGAACTTTAGGATTTAGTATTTAGGGTTTCGTTAAAGCGGGTTATCAGAAAGAAATTACGCGCGCACCTAAGCAGGTAGAATAATTTAAGAGTACGCTTCCTTCGTCCAAGGGGTAGTAGGGCTGTGCTGTGCTGTGCAAAAAGGTCAGTTCTTAATACATTTTGGTACAGACTTTAAAACGATGTACAAACGGCGGGAAGTGAGTCTTAAAACTGGCTGGATGTAGGAAGCGCACCAAAGATTGGATGAACAGGAAAACACAAATCCTATGGCTTGAAGGTAGGATGCTGTTTTAAAGGCTTTTTCACAAACCGCTTTTAATCACCGGTATAGGCCTATGTCAATTTAATTACATGACTGATGAGGTTATTCTTAATCTAAGAACATAATCTATGATAATAAATGAGACTATAATGAATATCTAGAGAGCGCGAACTGTCTTGACGGACAAAGTTTTCGGTGCTTCGGTTTGCGCGGAGAATAAGATAGAAAACAAAGTAATAGTTCAGGTTGTGTTTTACTAGGTGTGTGTGTGTGTGTGTGTGTGTGTGAGTGAGTGAGAGAGAGAGAGAGAGAGAGAGAGAGAGAGAGAGAGAGATGTCATGCATAGACAGTACACATGAATGGGTTGGAGGAGTTGGTATCAAAGGAGAACGTTAATTTTTAGTCCTACTTGGATGTTTTTGGATGTCTGTTTATTAAAACATCCTATTTCTTAACAGAAATGGAAAGAAAATAGGAATGGGAAAACAAAAAAAAATCAAAAATGCTCAGGTGTTTCTTTAATAAAAAAAAAATATTTTTATCTGGACACCATAGACAAACTTTGTTCAGATTAATCATTTTGCTCTTCAGTCTGAAAATATGTATAGGGTATATCAATGTAAACATTCTTCATAAAAAAAATATATTATTACCAAAATTTATTCATCCAATCACTCACACAAACACACTAACACAGTTCTTTAAAACGGTCACATTGTCTGTTCTTGGTTTCAGCTCACCTATTTTTAGGCAGCAAATGTGATATTTAAGATGCCTTAATCCATTGTATCCCAGGATATTGACACTGGATATTTGTTACTGATACTGAATGCACTTGAGCTCCCAAATACTTTTTCCCTTAAACTTAACACTTAACACTGTAGTTACACAATTTTGAGTGTATATGAGTGCACAGGACTTTTGTAAAACCATAAAAGCCCTTATGAAGAAGATATGAATATTTCTTATGTCATTATAGACTTTGTTGTAGGATATCTAGACATGTACAGAGAATATACAAGCTTCATCAGTTCACATTGTCCTCATGTCCCAACACCTGTGCTATATTCTTTCAGTAAATATATCGCAAATGGCAAATGTTCATTAAAGATTTAAATAAAAGTTATGCCCATATCACAACTTTCTGTTCTGTGCAAAATGCACAGCAACAGGGAAAAGAACACCAGTCAATTAAAACGAACTAATTATGGTTTTAAAACCATGTAGTCACATGATCGATTTTGTGTGTAGTTGCTTAGAAACAGGCGGAGACTCACCTAACACACTATTCAGTGTACAGTGTGTCTACTAACACATTTGAGAGTGTGTGGTATGACTTTCATTAATGCTATTTGTTAATATTGCTTTCTCCCTCTCTTTATGCAAAACTGCACTAGAGCATTTATCAGAGATCTAAGAGCAAAGGCAATTGAATGTGTTCTGATATAACCTAAGATGTATGCCTAATATGAAAGGTTGTTAATTATTGTTGTCTATTATTGTTATTTTCTCTGGCCTGTGCTAAAAGGGGTTGTTTAATGGTGGTTAATTAGTTAAAAATCAGTCAGATTGAATGCATAGAGCCACTATTGCACAATAAGGGCATGACAAAGTGCACAAAAAGATCACATCACCGACTATTTTTCTCAACAGGAGCACTATCTTAAAAGGGCACGCATGGCCTTGCGCTCTAGTCATGATGAATAAAAGCCTCTGCTTAGTTAATGAATGTAAATGTAAATGTGATGTGAGTAGGTGGGGCACACAAGTAATTGCAGGAGAGCATTTTCAGGCAGTTAGTTAACAGTATTTGTCTGCAGTATGGGATTTTTATTAATATTTGATGTGTTAGCTCTCCACTGCACAGTGCTATACGAGGCTGACAGGAAACCTTGGTAACTGAGAAGATGTAAGGATCCTGTGTCCCAGGACAGCGAGAGCAGAAGCAGAAGGAGGGAAAAAAAAGGAATAAGAGCCTTGTGCAGATGCGGAAGAGAGAGAACTAGAGAAGCCCAGAGTTGAGCTGGAGCAGAGGTGCAGCTTGTGAGCATATGCTGTGTATCATTTTCCTTTCCTGTCAAAGGTGTCAGCAGTGGCGTGCTCTTGCTCTGGGCTTTGAGGAGGCCAGTGAACTGGTGCCTTCCTCGCCAGGCCCGGGCGGCACCAGAGCAAACCGTGATTATCATCCACTCATTTGACCTGCTCGCAAAAACAAATGCGTGCCCCTCAGCAATGTGCGGCTGTTCTGGCCAATCCCTCACTCCCACCACCAATCTGACCTCCTCTGCATGGATAGTCTTTTTTACTTCAGACATTGTGAGGGCTTTAGACCATGACTAATTTCCAAGATCATAATCATACAGAAGCCTAAATAAATGCTGTCTCTATGATAAGCACGCTTCAGTTATCTCTACACAGGCCGCAGAAACCTTCCAGACAATGAACAGTTTGTGCTATCTGCCCACTTAAACTTGGCCTGGCATTGTCTTTCTGTGGCTTTTTTTTTACTGCATTTATGCTGGCCTGGAATAAGATTATGGGGGTGGTGGTAATCAGAGTTGATCCAAATTACATTCGATCTGACTAAATCAGCTAGTAGCTCTTTGCCCTGAACACTGAGCTTTAAACTGTGAGTGTGAGAAGAAGTAGCCATAGCAAAGGGTACAATGCCATAACATTTTCCCTTTGAGAATTGCATTTGAGAACTTGTGGCATGCTGAATGGCATACTAAACAAGTGTCTTTATGTAAGTTGTTAGTCTATGATGTAATTTGTGATGGCATACTCTCTGTGATGTTGTAGACTACCTACGCAGCAATACCTGACTGTCCAAAGCACTTGCTCACAGAGCTTGTGAGTGGAGTTTGTTAGACAGCACGCTGCCCTGTGTTACATGTGCACTTTTGATTTTTAAAGTATCCTTAATTGATATCCCCTTTGACACAGTATACTGAGAGATAGTTAACTGAGTACTACTCAGCCTACCTTATACTGCCAGGGCTGGTTTTGTCTCTTGGAGTGTTGCACAGGCTACTGCACTGAAGGTGTTTGGCCATACCATATTATGTATATACAACGCTGGTGAAACCAGTATGTAAACAGGCTGCAATACCATTTTTTTTCCTTTATACTCATGTTTTTAATCTTACATCCTATAAAGCAAGAACCTGACCAGACTCATGGTGTTAGATATTTTACACATCATCGCAGGCTTAGACTTGTCACAGGAAATGTCACTTTTGTGTGATGGATCGGTTTAGATCTGGCCATATATTTTTAAGTTGATGACAGCAGTATGGTCTATTTGTTGACCTTCTTTGGTATCAAACCAATCACAGTGCTTTAGTCTCACCCTAAAAAGCCAGCGCCTGACTAGACATGTGGTGTTAGATATATTACATGACATCCCAGGCTTAGAGTTAGGAAATGTCACTTTTGGTTGATATATTGGTTTAGCCCTGGCTATATTTTAGAGTCGAGTTTATTTGTTGACCTTATTTGGTATAAAAACAATGGTTGTAACTTGCAGATTAAAGATTCATGATTTCCAGAAGCCATAATATATGTACAACTAAAATGGTGCTTATCTCACTACATATTATCTTATGTAATAGCTTTGATGTAATCTTTATATAGTCTGTACGTAAAAAAATATTTTTAAAAATATTTTTTTCGTTAACAGTGTAGATACAGTTATCAACAACATCAATGGAGATAAACATAAGATCAAATTAGCTTCATTTCACCCAATTAACATAAACTTATTCATCTGGGTAATAGCCGATTAGCTGGCTTGCTGCACAAGTGTAAATGATTATAATTAAAAACCAAGAGCGCAGATGTGCTCTCGGATGAGATGGTAATGCCTTCCACTCGTCTCTATACTACTGCAAGCTGTTGTACTAGGCCAGTGTTCTAGCTTCTCTCTCCCCCCTTACCCTGTGGAGGGGTGAATATCCATTCATTCATTACATATGTATATACATACAGTATACATGAAGTAAACAGATGTATCATGGCTATTCACTATACATGCATGGTTTATGATTCACCTAGCTGGAGAGGATTGAAGCCCTGTGAATATTTCATACAATAAAGGCACTTTAGTGTTTGTGAGGTGGTATTGGATTACTGCTCTTAGAGGAGTCTTGGCTTGTTATGTTACAATGGAAATCGGTTGGAGTTATTGAGAAGAGAACCTATTGGATGTGCCTTACAGTTCAGCGCCAGGGACGGATTATGGGTTGTGTGGGCCCTGGGCAAAACGTTTGCGACGTTCGCTTGCCAGATGCAAGTTGACTTGTATAAATCTGACGATGGTATAAGGTGCAACAATAGACTGTATGCGTGCGAGCTAGGGCCCCGGTTGCTTTTGGGCCCTGGGCACACGCCCACTTTGCCCATGCGGTAATCCGTCTATGTGCAACGCTAGCTAATTCCTTTGTCAAACCATGAGTCTCAGTGGCCATACCCTCACCCATCACAGCGCTACATGCTTTTCTTGAAGAGAAAACTTTTCAGTTTCAGCATGTTTTGGGCATTTTTTTATATATATATAATCAATAAGTCTCCAGTAACCTCTCATACATCAATCAAGGAAATCCCTTATTGTTTGCAGCCCTCACGACAATGACATTCTGTGATTTGTCACGACGATGACATTCTGAAAACCAACCTTTTACTTTAATGTTATGACAGCTGACCCTATCTCAGTTTACAAGTCAATGCTAATTGTGAATAATAAAATCAAATAATGAAAAAAAAATAATCCACTGTCATAAAGATGCAAAAAGTGGAACACATTGCAGGATGTGGCCATACTGCTCCCGTCTGCCTTTGTAATAATACAAAGATGCATGCTTTTGAGGTGGTTGTTTTTACCTGAGGTTGTAACCATATTTTTGCCTCATCCAACAGTTTTAATGTTTTTTTTTGATGGATCACACTTGGATGACCTTACAGACCCAGCAGTCTCATCAACCCCCTATTTCTGAAATGTAGAGCAGGCACGGGGGGGGGGGGAGAAATGAAAGGGAGAAATGCCCTTAAAACATGATCCCGCGTGAATACAGTATATGCAGCCTGAGAGCCATTTAATGCTTGGCACTTTTTTTTTTTGGTCTGAAGACCCAGAAAGATTGGCAGAAAGTGGAACTCCTAAAGGCAGTAGAGAGTGTACTCACTGTGTGGAGGTGGTTGGCTGCTGAGGATGTCTGTGGTTGTTAGGAGACAGCATTGGAGCAAGGCTTTAATTAGCTCATCTGAGGCTTGTTACAGACCTCCTCTGGAAAGCTCTTCCATGCCTTTCCCAGTGGGCAGAAGACCGGTGGAGATTGCTCAGACAGACGGATCAATGCAGCAGGCAAACGTGGCATAACATGACCATCCGTGGCTGTATTAGAAGGTCCTGTAACTTAATACAGTGGCGTGGCCTGTTGTTTTGTCCGAACAAAAGGGCTCTTCTCCACAAGGACATTATGTGTTTGATAGAGCTGTGACCTTTATCTGATTTTATGGATGAAACAGAAGCATGCTGAAACCAGATAATTACTTTTCCTTAGGACAGTAATTGGTAGATTAAATTTAAATGTGGGCCCTTGCACCTTTTTCAGGCATTGAACTAAAAACCCCCTTTGCTCAGATATGAAAACACACAAAATTTGTTTTTGAGCCTCTACTTTAATTCTTATCTTTTTTTCCCATCAGGTCTGATAATCTCTTGTACATTGCACAATCCTCCATCCCCACATGCATAATATCTCTCACACACATACACGCACACACACACACACACACACACACACACACACACACACTATTCAAGATACTGTCTCCATTTGATAATCGAAATATTTTCAATTAAGCAATTCTTTGATAATTATACTCATACTGCGACTGCTAAGCCCATGATAATTAGCATGTTGAAATAGAGGGGGTTTTGATTGGGAAGGTCATTGGATTTTTGGAAGGTGAAAGACTGCATGAAGTCTGCGGTCATAGCCGTTGTGGGTGTTTTTTTTTATCGAATGCCGTGGCAAGGCCAGGTAATTTAAACGTCCAGCCTTGAGCAAAATGGCACATTTTGTTTTCAACACAATGATAGTGGCTCACAGTGAGTACTGTTTTAGACTGATTGCCTCCCATTTAAGTATAGTTTTCATGCAGCTACCCTTCTTTTAGTGCTAGCCATTTTACCCTAATAAATCACTTTAACAGCGTACATATATGTTCTAATTTTCCCGTTGAGATAATGTGGCTGAAAGACAAACTCTTTTGTTTATTGGTGCCCTTGTTTGCCTGAATCGAGTGCAGGTCTGCCTACAATTGTTCTCTCTTTTTACATGTAAGTATGATGTACTTCCACTCAAGAGGATGAATAGGCTATTTAAAAAATTCCCCCAGGGACTTTTATTTTTGCTCTGGATTTTAAGAGCAAAATTACCATGACAACAGAGCATTGCTCGAGGCAATAATGTCATACCCAAGTGACGTATTTTAAAGCGTGATTGTAATGCGCTATTCTTTAAAATACATATTTACAATATTTTTTTTTGTACTGCATAACTGTAAGGGACTTACAGGTATATGGTAAAGGTAAGCATGTTCAGTTTTGTCACATCCAAATTTACAACTACGTTTTCATGCACTAACACAAGTTATTTCTCTTAAACAAAAAAAAATTAACTGTACAATTATCAGAAAAAAAGCCCAGCCAGGTTAAGCTTGACCCCCTACCTCCCCCATAAAAACCCACCACCCTCCCCTTCTGTAGAGCACAGAGTTGTTCTCCGTGGCAGCCCCTGGCCTCAGGCTGGGTGATGCAGAGCCCTTAGCCACACAACTGGTCTGTGTTTGAACAGGCTTGGCTTTGTCTTCTCTCTAGTGCACCCCATTACAGGGTTATGTAACTGCATTATGCTAATCTTGGAGTGACCCATGAATGTAGAGTCACTTTAGCAGACCTAGGCTATCAACTTCAGTGCCAGTAGAGTTATGGCCGGGCTGGGTTAAGCCTATATATTCTACTGATAGAAGATATATGGGTTCATTTTTCTCTATATGATGCTGTGGGATTTCTGATGTCTCAGCTCATGTATTTCTTTAGGCTGTTCTGTAATTGTCTGCTGCTTAAGCTGATCTCCATCTCCTCAGTGATTTTTAATGCATTATTACTACAGGTAGTATCATATTGTCTTGTGACAGTGAGGAGTAACCACTCTGTTTTTTTGTGGCAGATGTGTAATGGTTGAAGATTAAATTATGTGATTGGTAGGTTTAGGAATGTGTGTGAGAGAGTGTGTGTGTGTTTGAGGAGGTATGTTGTATTGAGGAATGTTGCATGTGCTTAACTTATGGCAAGCGAAGAAGGTGAGATTTGGGGAAATTGCCTGCAGCAATAGGTTTCAGTGTTTATGTACCTTTGAACTGAAATGGAAAGACATTTTTCCGTTTGATTGTAAATGCCACAAGATAAGCCTGAACCGCAACTGCTTTATCATGGCCCACTGGAGAGACTAATGCTGGGAACCGAGTAGACCATGGAGGTGGTGATAGCAGCCAGTAATGGTCCAGAAAACTGCTCACAGCCTCCGCCCGAGATTCTGCCTCACAGCAAATATGCTTTATGCTAACAGTTAACCTTTATTAGTAGGTCAGTAAATATTGTTCAAGAAGAGGATTTAGGGCGAGCAATTTTATAGTCAAGTATGTTTTAATTGCTGCTGTTATTCATTGTTTCATGCTGTCAATATGTAATTGCATTGCACATTGAATTCATATTTTTCAGCAAGACATATACGGCATTAAATCTGTCATTTGTAAAATAAATTGGACAGAACTGGTGGAAGGTATATACCACTTACAACAAATGCAGTGTCTGAATTTTCAAATATACTGTATTCCCAAACTACTTCCACCAGGTGACATACACTATCTAAATATACACATATACCGTCAAACAGCAAATTCGATTCAATGAAACCCTGTGTTAACAGCTCTGAGGCTAAAAATGGATCTTTCTGGAACACATCTGTAATTATACTCGCAGGTCCTTTAATAAAAATATGATGGGGCAGGAGCAGAGCCTTTCACACTACTGCATGAGGCAAACCAAAGAGACAACGTCTGCTGGTGTTGGGAGGGTTTTTGTTCTTGTCATGTGTTATATGGGGAGGCGCAACCCTTTACTCTGGAAATCTCCTGTCAAGAGTAGCACAGTAAAATGTGACATTACAACCTTTATGGTGCTTCTCTAAGCATCTGTGTCATCGTCTCTGTGTGCAGACCCACATAACTCTTAACTGTGTAGTATTGGGGTAGCATTGGAGCATGAAGGAGCATTAGTAATTTAATAACAACAGACCCTTCAGGAAGCAGGGGGCACACTGTCCACAGCACACAGAGACGTTGGCCACAATCGCAACTGTCTCATTCTCACTTGCTGAGCGTCATCTGCCGAGTATTTAGGCCACAGAGGTCATGCCACGGTGCCACTTGAGACGAGTGATGTTGTTACTCAAGCCGAGGCCCTGAGCGGCCACAGCATTTGCCAGGCAGCACCTTGGAGATGGATAATGATGTCAGGCAGCAGAGTGCCTGGCTCATTCAGCAGAGGCCCTTGAGTCTCTGGACACCAGCTGAGCTGAGTGTATGGCCTCTCTCTCTCTCTCTCCCCCGCTCTCCTTCTATCTCTCTCTCTCCGTCTCTCTCATGGGCGTGCTTGTGTGTGTGTGTGTGTGTGTGTGTGTGTGTGTGTGTGTGTGTTAGTGAGTGTGTACGTGTGTGCCCGACTGGACAAATGAAAGCAGACAGAGCAGGGGAGTCAGCAGGGCAAAGGCAGATCTGCGGCCCTTGAGGCATGGCTAGCAGAATGAAAATGTGTTGTGTGTGTGTAGATAGCGAAGAGGGGTGTATATGTTTGTGGTTCTGTGTGTGTTTGTGTTTGGGTGTGGAGTACTGCTTGTATATGTGTGT
>JAGFZM010000007.1:674246-688664 GCA_017657215.1 Limnothrissa miodon | reverse complement strand
TGTGTGTGTGTGTGTGTGTGTGTGTGTGTGTGTGTGTGTGTGTGTTGGGGGAAATCAAAGTGAAAGACACAGAAAAAGAGAGTGCCTTGAGAGTTCTATTAGTGAGCCATCACAGTCACTCAATTCTGAGGTATCATGTCAAGGCAGGGGATTCCAGCCAATGGTCCTTCTAAATTGGCTTCTAGCCTGATACATCAAGGAGGGCAGCTGTTTTCCCAGAGCCTCGGACTGGGGAGCGAGGTATTATCTGTCCTCACCAGGGTCATACAGGCACATTTTAAGCAATGCAATGTATTATTTAGAATTGTACATTAAAATCTATCATAAATATCTTAGAGCTTACTACAGTCAAGCAGACTGACAACAGTTGTCAGTTCCACAACATTTACAGTGACATGGTCGTCAATATTTAATAGGCCCATTCCTTGTGAAATATCACGGAGTTACTTTTGTAACTGTATTTTATTTAAAGTGGTCGGTGCAGTGTGTATACTATGGATTAGGATCTGTCATATTGGGTGTGGTATGGTGTTTGGCTTAGATCATGGCTATGTGTCGTAATCACCTCATTTATTTGTCCCATGTGACTTTTTGAGAAAGATTTTTTTTCAGTCAGATTTTCTGGCTTGCTTTTGTGCAGATGTAGGCTATTTGCCATGCCTTAGTAGCAGTGTCATAGCCACGCCTCCTATGTCGTACCTGCCTAGCGGCGGTCCTCATGAGTCATGCCCATGACCTGGTATTGTGGGTCTGCAGCCCTGAGCCTTGCTTTGACCTCACAACTTTCACAAGAATTAGGAACATTAAGGGTCTAGGAACCAGGATCTCTACCTCCAGGACCAACAATGAGCAGACACAAAACTAGTTGGTATAGACCACGTCTGTACACACAGCACTTGTGTCCTCTGTTGCTCAGCAGGTTTCGCATTTTTTTTCTATGTCCTGTGTTGTATCTGTTTCTTTACTGGTACTAATAGCACTTAGGTTTTGTTTCAGACATCTTGATTATGCTGGGCTCCGGGGCAAAAAAAAATGCTTCTATAAATTTAGATGCCCTAAAACACATAGTGTAGGTCATTGAAAAGGTTGCTTCAATTTAGTATATAATGTTTCAGGTAGTGTGCTCCAATACAATTTTAGGCTACGTCTTCAAGGATATTGCTTTGTAATGGGTGTCTTTACATTCTAATCTACAGTTACTTCATCTTTGTTCATCAAAGTTAAACAGCATACCTGAAATGACCTTAAAATCAGCGACCTTCAGGGAAGAAGTCACAGGGACCGGTTGGTACCTTCATTAAGATCAACTAAGTGCCACTGACCATTGGCTGGACCATGAATTCTGTTGGTAATTGTTGCCTGTCAGGGGTTTAAATTGCCTATTTTCCTCTAGTCAATTGTAGTGAGGCACTAATTCTTTTGTGCCAATATTTTGAGGCGTTATTTATTTCCCAAGGGTAGTGAAGGGGGTTTTGAACCATACAAATTCAATTAGCATCACATATAAACACACGTATAAAGAGCAAGCATTATTCCTAAAACTACACTACAGTTAAAAACAAATGAATTCAACTTGCAGACTGTATGTGTTTTACTTGTGTGTGTGTGTGTGTGTGTGTGTGTGAGAGAGAGAGAGAGAGAGAAGAGGAGATAGGAAGGGAAAGACAGGTAGGCTTTTAGTTTCAGTGTTTGTGTAGGGTGATGGTATCTGAAAGTGACAGGACCTAATAATGGGTCAGCGTGTGAAAATTCACAATTTGGTTTAAAACCTGTATATCCCACAGAGGTGCAAGCAGAGACTGGCAGGTATTATTACACCACCAGCACCACAAGTGAATCAGGGCAATTCAAGTATATTCTTCCAATCTAACACTTACTATCTTTGCCATGGGAAACACTGAGCCATACTTTCCACATCAGCATGAAAGCGCACAAACAGAATCTAATCCTATACATGGATTATGTTTACTACTGAACTACAATTCTTCGACAGGAAATTTCATTTTAAAAAAGCATTTTGCCTTAATCCATGCATAGGAAACAGGTGCATAATAAGGTTTACACACCAGGTAAAGTCTGTTTCAGGTCATGTTAAAGACTTGGTGAATTAATAAATGTTAAGTGTTAGATGTTAGCACATTGCAGGTGGTTTAACTAGTGTGACCCTCGTCTCTTACCTCACCTCATCTGGCCTTAAGATGAAAAGCTCTTAACATCACTTGCACCTCTGCAAAATGCCAACTAAAGGGCACCACAAAATAAGAACAGGCCTTCTAGTAGGCCTTATAATGTCTCCATTGTATCGTGTTTCAAATTGCATCACTCAAAGAGATAGTGATATTAGAGCCTGGGCTTTGAGTCTTTGAGTGTTTTTTGTCAAGATGCATGTGAGATTAGTTAAAGGCTATGCAACATTTTTCATTTAATTAAACCGTTTCATACTGTTTAGGATGCTAAAATGAGTCATTACACGGCGAACGAACTGTGTAGAATGCGCCACCGTGGCCTATAGCGGTAGATACAGCACTTGCAATGTTCAGCAGCGCGGACCGCCTCCAATAGGATGCAGTGCAATACAATGCAATACAGCAGTCTTTAGAGGGAGCTCGTGAGAGAAAAAAACTGAACGTTTTTCATTGCATGTTTCAATCTCAGGTCTCATTTCGGAAGCTCTGGGAAAATCATTGCTCTCCGGACAATGCCAGTCAATAGGGAAACAAGTGTGTCTTCATCACTAATAAATCAATTTAGAGGTTCAATACACATTTCTTTTTTATTTAAAGGGAAATTACCTGACCAAATGTAGTTCAATTTATGTGTGAGATGACACCCTCAGTGTCCCCATTGAGATGCATGTTTAGTCAATGGTATGGACAAACAACTGCAGAGTTTTGAAATGAAAGCACAATGGAAATACCATTCTTGCACCTTCCCCCTCCAAGGCTATTTCAAAAATTCCTTTTTTATTTTTATAACCGTTTTATTATTATGTAATATTTTATATTATTGTTACGGCCCATTATAATATGTTATCGTATCTCTCCCTCAGATTTTCTCTCTGGCCATAGCTCATGGATTTCCTCACAGATTATGCCTACAATGACACTTACTATGACAATGGGACCATCAACGGCACGGCCTGCGAGCTCAAGCATCCGTACAACTACTACGCGCTGCTCCTCACGCTGCTCATCTTTGTCATTGTCTTCGGCAACGTGCTGGTGTGCATGGCCGTCTCCAGAGAAAAAGCCCTGCAGACCACCACCAATTACCTGATAGTGAGCCTGGCCGTTGCTGATCTCCTGGTTGCCACGCTGGTCATGCCGTGGGTGGTCTATCTGGAGGTAAGCTCTAGCCCGCAGGGTTAATACGGTGGCTTGGCTTTACAAAGCTGGGGCTGCCTCAATTTCTTTTTTTTTTATGACTGCTATAAAAGAGCTATAAAAGAAAAAACTGAACAGGCTAAAAGATTATGTTGTGAACTCAGAACATTATTAATTGAGTTTACATGGCTCCGATGCGATAGCCAGATGATTTATGGCTATTGTGCATCTTGACACATTAAATATGAATACTGATGTAATCTGGTTTAGTGTTACTAAATCACTGAGATCATCTTGAAGGGATCACCGGATTGGATGCATGTTTGTAAAACTGTCAGAAATCAAATACTCGTAAAGAAATTATTCAATGTAATTGCATTTAGTGTATCTGACAGTTTCATATGGGCATGAAAATTATCCAAATAGCACGTTGTAAAGCCGCAGATAAGACGGGGCGCTTGCTGTCATGCTATGATTGCATTGTAAATTCTAGGCAACAGATTTCATTACTGTGCGTGTGATACAAATAAATGTGAAATGCTTCCACATGGGGCAACATCATTCTGTCCCCACCCGTCTTCTGTCCATCCGTTTCTGTGGAGTTGGGTTGGGTTATTTAAGGCGTGGTGGATTCCGCTATTTTACACACCTCTGAGTTATGGGGCCAGTCCTGTGCCCCATGCCGGGTGAAGACACGGGAGGGTTGTGTAGTGTTTGCTGTGCTAGCGTGTCAGTGATTCATAGGGTTATTGCACACCAGCGTTAGATGGATAAAAGATTAGCTCGTCTGCTTAGCTTACTGGTATCAGTGTGATAGACAAATTGTTTTCATAAATTTTGATTTTGTAGTGAGCTTTCGATAATGGGTGTGCATATCTCAGGGAGAGTTGTTATATAACGGTTGCCACGTGTGTTTCATATTTTAAAATGCCACTTTCTTTGTGTTTGTGTGTGTAAAGGAATTATATATCACAACTTTTTTACACAGATGTTTAAAGAGAGATAAGACAGAGATAATAGACCTATGTGATTTAACCATTTAACTACATTTTCAGGTGTCTCAGCTGGTAAGGTTCATTTGTTTCCTGCTGGTTCATGTGATCATTTGTTTCCTGTATGTCATTATGTAGCTCTATGTACCTCTTTTGATTACTCTATTCTCTTTGACAAAAGAAAACTCACTCATGAAGAGTACTGAATGCAGTGGTTGAGTTATTTATATCAGCTTCTAAAGCTGCCTTTTAAACACAGTTTTATTTGTTTGTTTTTTTACTGCTTTTATGTCTTTACTGTATGTTACTACCTCTGTTTTTTTTTTTTTTCATATTTGTTTCCTTGTTCCTCATCTCACCCGTCATTGTTTTTCTCTTTTTTTCTACTCCTTCTGTACTTTGTTTTATTTTTGAAATTGTGAAACACATTGAGATACAAATGTGAAATGTGCTATGCAGATGAACTTACCTTGCATTGCCTTAAGTAATCCATCCCTTTTTTTGCTGCATTATAGGTGGTGGGAGAATGGCGATTCAGTAAAGTCCACTGTGATATCTTTGTCACTCTTGACGTCATGATGTGCACTGCCAGCATCCTTAATCTCTGTGCTATTAGCATTGACAGGTAATCCTCCCCAGGAAAATAAAATCGATAGAAGATTAAGAATATCCTATGCATCATGTGGTCTTAGAGGGACAGTGGCATATTAGTGGTGAAAGCAATTCGTTTAATGACTAATATGTGGAGTCTAGGATCCATGATGATCTGGATATGAGCTCACCACAGGTAATAATACATTATTGATAATTCCATAATCATTGCTCAGTCATCAAACAGTGGCACACATCCAGCTGATTACAGCACAGAATATGAGGCGGGTATTGATGTACATGCCCTTTTGTGATCAATTTTGACACCTTAGATCATAAGCTCAGCACATTGTAAATTATTTGAGCAAAACAGTGTGAAAGTTAATCAGATTTTCACAGTCTCGGCACTATTTTTAGGCCTATTTTGCCCAGAGTGGCTCAACGCATTTCATGTTACACCTGCAGGTACACAGCTGTTGCCATGCCAATGCTGTACAACACCAAGTACAGCTCCAGAAGACGCGTCACACTAATGATCTCTGTGGTTTGGGTCCTGTCCTTCGCCATATCCTGCCCTGTGTTGTTTGGACTTAATAATACAGGTAACTGAACACTGAACCTCAAAAAACAGACAAATGACTCCATGCTCTGTCTTATAAGTCAGTGCAGCATCAGAGACTGAGGAAAATAGTTGTTTAACAGAGTTTTGCCACTTTTGTCTGCTGGATTGCAGCCACTCGGGATGCTGCGGTGTGTGAGATTGCCAACCCGGCGTTTGTGGTCTACTCCTCCATCATGTCTTTTTATGTCCCGTTTATCGTCACACTCCTGGTGTACGTGCAGATCTACGTTGTTCTACGCAAGCGCCGCAAACGGGTCAACACCAAGCGTGGCTGTCAAGCCGTGGACATTGATCTTCAAACCACTCCCAAGGTGAGAGTCCTTTGCTAGGTGGAGGGTACGGTGTGTGTGTGTGTGTGTGTGTGTGTGTGTGTGTGTGTGTTTAAAGTCTATTGCAGTTGTGTGGTTCTATCAATATATAATATCGTCACTATCAACTGAGTAATGGTCACAAACACTGCACTCTTCTCACTCTATGAGTCTTGTCAATTTTAATTACTTTGTTTTACCAGAAGCCTTATTATGGCTAGAAGCTATTGTTAATACTGAATGCATTTTGTTTGCCGGATACTGTGAGGTAAAATAAAGTCCTCCGGTATTGGGTTCGCTGTTCTGAATGCTGAATGCTCTGTCCATTATAGAAGAATGACACTATCTGAGCTCTTAAATTGCTATTGTTTCTTCTGCGTCTTGTGGCACTAGCACAAAAATAGCATTAATGATCAGTTTAGCCTGACCTTTGACCTATCTCTGTATCGATTTTGGTGGCATACCATCATAATTGCCATGGCAAATCAATAGGTTCAGTTGTCTGCCTTGATTTTTAGCCTGTTTGAAGTGTATGTACTTTCTCCAAATCTATTCCAAATAGGAGATGTCTTCTAACATTACTCAAGATGTGGCTCTGCCTCGAGTATGACATTTGGACTTAAATCATATTTCCCAGGTTCCTGTAACTGAATTGTATCAAAAGATGAGATGTCTTCTGTCTTCTGTAATTCAGGATAAGTGCACCCACCCAGAAGATGTGAAACTATGTACAGTAATCGTGAAGACCAATGGAACTATCCCCAGCAACAACACTGTATGTAAATGTGCATTTATTTAGCCTACCTGTCTGTTTTACATAACTGTGATATATAACTGTGGTTTGCTAAAGTTATTCAATCCATATCAGCCTTACATTTTCAAGGGGTCTCAAGGGGTCACATCTAATCACTGCCTTGGGTAATACTTGCTCCTATAATTGTAGCTCCTTGTGAAGGACACTGCCCTAAACGGCAGCGAGCTGGAGATGGATTTAATGACAAGTACTCCTCTACCTGGGAAGAGGAAAACGCTGTCCCCAGACACAGGCCAGAATCAGTGGCTGTCGGATGTCAACTTGGGAGTCTCTCCACAAGTCGAGAGGCGGGCCAACGGAGACGAGAAGAACGGGCACACCAAAGACGGCCATTTGCCAATGGCCAGCAAAGCTCTGGAGACCCAGGCCTTGCCCAATGGCAAAACCCGCACGGCACTGAGCAAGCCACACAGCAAGAAAAAGTTGTCACAGCACAAAGAGAAAAAGGCCACTCAGATGCTGGCCATTGTCCTGGGTAGGTGGAATTTTTTGCTTTAAGCCACAATGCCATCAGACCTACGTGCCTCACTGTAGTTTTTGCCCAAAGACACTGCCAGGTACACAGAAATATTGACTCGGTTGCGTAATCTGTCTGCCTCTGATGTTTCCTGCAGGGGTATTCATCATATGCTGGCTTCCGTTTTTCATCACACACATTCTGAAGACCCTCTGCACCACCTGCTTCATCCCGATGGAAATGTACAATGCCTTCACTTGGTTGGGGTACGTGAACAGTGCTATCAACCCCATTATATACACTACTTTCAACATTGAGTTCAGAAAAGCTTTCATAAAAATACTGCACTGCTGATAGCACTGCTTACGTGGAGAACTTGGACTGAAAATGGAAGAGGAGTGTGTGTGTGTGGGGGGGGGGGGGAGTAGTATTTCTACTGTCTGTAGAAATACTAAAATGCAAATATCAGCAACTCAGGACTCCTGCACTAGGCGATTTCAAGTTCAGGCTGAAGTTAAATGAAGACAAACAGACTCGACTCACACACTGGCACTTTCATTACACTTCAGTTGAATGTACTGTACAAGCAGGGCTTCATTAGTTCTCTATCAGCAGTGAGAAAAAAAAAAGAAAAAACTCCACTTAAAAAAAAAATCAAGTTGATGAATGGACTGACGAGTGGAGAGGGTGGCCATTTTTAGAACACCCTGTGGAAGCCCCCATATGCTGGGGGAGATCACAGGGAAGCATAAGTGGGACAGCCTATCCTTCTTTCTGTGGCAATGTAGATGTTATAATGTTCCTGTAAGGGCCGTCTTGGTGTAAATTGTGCAGCACACCGAATATCCAGTATTAAATTAAGTGTTAAATTACTGGTGCGTCAGACTATGTAAATACAAGACAAAGAGCTTTGTGTACAGTGAAATCAGGACAAAAAGAGATGTATGTGTCTACTGGGAAATGTGACTTGAATTATTTTGAAAGCTTTTAAACAAGGCAAATGTTTATTTAACATATTAAGGCCCAAAATTAAATAATGGCTTTCTAAAAGGGGATTGTCTTAGGGGTTTAAAACCTAAATGGGTACTTTGCAATGTGAACAGATCAAAAGACTTGAACAGATGTTTTTAAAACATAACCAGCTTTTAAAGGGGGCATAAAATGGATGAAGGGAGAATTTGGCCTTGTTCTATTTTAAAATATTAAAATACAAAATATTGGTAAACATTAATTGATCATAAGATAAAGTTAAGGGGAATTGTACAACCATAAAACTTTATATTTAGCTTGTGTGTGGAAATGGCCCTTTTGGTTAAATGCCACCTTTTTTGGCCACCACAACTGAACTACAATGGCTTTGTGTTATGCGAAATAACTTTATTCAGGCTTTGTTCTGATTTGCCTATGTTTTTATGGCTATTTCTAAGTTCAAGATATTTCATATGAAGGAGGGCACAACCTTGCCTCATGTTCATGATAGCTATTAGGCCAGGCACAAACGTCTCCTAACTCACCAAGGCAATAATAGTTTTCCATTTGATGTCTCCTTTAATTTAGCATTATGATATACAAACAAAGGAGATAAGCGGGATAATGGCGGGCTAATGGTGACCAGTTCTACAACACTAATAGTGAGGTGAAGGCTAGGGTGAAGCACAGTGTCTAAATGCACAAATGTACATGTTCATTGACTGGAACAGAGTGTCCAGAGATGATTTACCAAAAAAATGTACAATACTCACTATAGGCCAGTCATCTGTGTGTCAGACCAAGTCTTGTTCATTATCTACAGTATGTAGTTATTTCACAATGTAATCATACTGTAAAAAGGCTCCCATTTTAAAATGATAATGCGACTTACAACACTGGATTCCTCTAAAAATCACTGGTTGAGTCATTTAAAAGTCATTAAAAAGGCAGGCTTCTTAGTGGGCCAGCCGGAGAACATACAATGAACATACAATGACCGTCACACCTACAAATTTCTTTTCATAGATGTCCAGATTTTAATACCCATTGACTCTATGTGCCAAATGTATTGAAAGTACTTCAAATATTAGTAAATGCTTTAGATTTGACATTGATGATTTTGAGGCCTTATAGTGTCCACACCCTGTTGACCAGTCACATGGTCTAATTGGCCATCTAGCTGAGGTATTTCCCCACCTAGTTTGCCATTATTCAGGTAAAGCTACTGAAGAAGTAAAATGAATGCCCCTGTCATCGCTATAAATGCTGAGACCTTTCCCAGTTAGTTAAAAAGCCTAATCAACAACATTACATTGTCCGGTATCATATGCACTGGCAGTGTCAGAAAGCTCATTATCCACAAGTCAGTGAAGCCATTTAGTAAAAAAAAACTGCATATGTGTCTGTGTGGAGTATGGCATTATCACGTGATTTTATCCCACTAAGAAGCCCCACCCCACCCATACCACACACCCCCAAGCTTTTGTATAGGCCAGTGAGAAAAGCGTGTGTCTGTTTCTGGTGGGTGTAACCGAGTTGTCAAAATTGTGAAATTATCAGTGGATTTTAAAGGAATTTTCACATTTGGGGAAAGCCATTGTTTCATTTTGGAAAATCAAGCCCATGACAAAAAAACAAGCATGCATTTTAGATGTGTACTTAAAGTGAAATCCTGGCCAATGTGATTTTTTTCCACAGCTGCCAAAAATATGATTTTTTAATGACTGTATGTGGACTATCTGAAATCACAAGTGGACCATTTCATTACCATGTATATTTTTTTCATGTTCATTTGCATTCGTAAATGAAACACATAATATTTGTAAATATCGGGGTCAGAGGGGTCATATGTTCACACATGTAAGCTAAAGTCTAAGGCATACCTGTCAACCCTCCCATTTTCCTACGAATCTCCCTTATTTTAGAACCGTCTTCCTGTTATCCCATATTTTTTTTACATAAAAGACTAGAGTGGCACGTATATGGACATATGTAGCCTATGATTGGAAGTCAGTCATGGGACATGAAATGTCTTGATTGCTGATCAGGGGCAAAAAAGACAAGAAGTCCTGAAGCTTAAAACAGTGTCTCTGATGTTGCAGATGTGTGCAGCTGGGCTCATGCTCAGCTAAAACAAAACAGCTTTTGTAGTCCATTTCCTTGCTGTTAACAGATGAATGGCAGTGAGTAACTCTTCTAATTTTCCTGTTTTTTGGGTTCCTGGAAAAGCCCCCTTTCTTCCAATGTTTTCATTGTTCAAAGTTGACAGGTGGGGTCTAAGACTATGCTTCTAATTGTAAATTGTTTCTCAAACACTAAAATCTATTTCTCCATGATTTGTTTGGCTGAATTTCTGTTTATTCTGGATAAAGATCTATTGTCTAGTGTGTTCTGTGATGGGTGGTGATGATCATTATATTATAGTCATTTGCAAATTTAGATAAATATGGAATAAAGCCTAAAAGTCAAAGATAAACATATAAGCTAGGCTTGCTAAAATAGTGTCATTTCCATTTAGAGATATGTGGCAATTAAACATGTTTTATTTCATTTTACATGGCCTATTAATGTTTTCTGCTGACCTCTTACTAAGCATTACAGCATGTCCATGGATGTGGTGCTGAACTCATAATGAGTGAAAATCAATGTATAGTGCCAATTGCAGTAATGCACCAATTTAAAGTGATCAGTGGTCTCATTTGTGCCTAATTGAATGAACTAAAACATTGGATCTCTCATTATCCACAAGCTAAACTCACTATACACAAGCAAAGCCAGTTGTTTTTGTGTTTGTATGTGGTTGCTGAATGCTTTAAACAAGTAATGCATTATAGTTCTCATACCATAGCATTCCCATTAGAAACACCAGGGATGCCTACCAAGGTCAAGACAGGACCAGATAGCCATCAGATCAGGGATAGATCAGGGTTAGACTGCATCAGCCAGGGCTGGACTATCTGGAACAGATCAGGGCAGGATTCTGACACAGTCGTGTGCTATGACTGGGAGACAGTCAAAGTAATTCACCACTCTTACTGGGAAAAAAATGAATCCTGGCACACAACATAACTGATAAATGATTTGGCTCAGAACATACTGTTGGCAAACGTTGTTTAAAAAAAACGAAGAACAAAGCAACTTGTTTAGTCAGTAATGATGCTTTAGTATGCAACGTCTCACCGAGTTGGCCGTGATTCTCCTAAGCCATGCCAATTCTGTGTTATTTTTGCATTTGCATTGTTATATTTGCAGCTTAGCAACAGTGATTTAGACAAAACTAAAGAAGTAAAACTCTTTAGCCTCAATTCAAAATCACAATCGCTATGGTACAGATATTATATTAAACAAGATATGGTACAGATATTATATTAAAATGTTGCAAAGACAAACCAACTGTAATATATATATATACAGCTCATATGTTTTAGGGTGGGAGATTCTGTCCCATATCTCAGCCATATCATTATATTTTGAATTTGTGCAATGAAATATTTCCTGTAGTTGTAGTATTACAGGTAATGTATTTGTTCTAATGAAATCCATTAAAATGCAGGGCATTGCAGGTATGACTTATTATTGTCTATTTGGACACTGTACATTAATCTGACACACAGTAGCCATACCATTATGTAAATACATTATACTGAAATAATGAAACACCTGCAGTCGTGTTCAATGTATTCAATTTGGAAGATACCAAAAAAAATGTAGTGCCTTACTCAGCAAACTCATTACAAGTGCTCATATAAAGGTCAGTTGGTTAGCATACATTGAATATTAATGTATAAGCACAAATGAATACAAATGAATACAGATGATTGAACCCAGATTTACATATCACTCCATTTGGATGCTCTAATGCTAAGCACTGTTAATGAGGCAAACTCAGAATGAGCAAAAAACTTCAGGGGGAATTACAACAATGTAATTTCTTATTCCCCTTCAGTTGCGCTGGTTTAAGAAAGCTGCATCATGTAGATATATCACCCTCTGACCTAAAACTGCAGCCTGTGCGACAGACAACAAACATTTAACTTCAATTAACACCCACAAACACACCCACAAACTGATGGCAAATGGCAGCATAATTCGATATAGAGTGATTAGCGCAAGTTACAACAGTGATTGATATTGAGTGGTGTGCCAAGGCTTTGCCTGCAGAGGTAGATTTTGTTTTGTCTGGAATCCCATTATAGCTCCTGATGGAGGAAGGAGAGGCAGGTTTAAGGGAAAGATGACCTTTAAAGATTGACATGGTTTCACCCCCTCCACCACCACCCTCCCCTCTTTCCATTCAATTCATGGCTCAGAAAATGGGTGATGGAGAGGAATGGATGAATTTCTCCACCCTGAACCAATTTCTAGAATGGGAGCCTGATTGCTTTAGACTATTTATAGTGGTTCATTTGTGTTAGCCTACTTCATTCTACACAATAGAGAATGAGCAACATGAAATCATGTGCAACATGAAATGAGCAACATTTTTGACCACCAACAGAAAAACCATACAAAAGTATTGATGGTACGTTCCCTGCTCCCTGGGTTTGTACCTCCATTACCACACCACGATGGCCTTTCCACAGTGCCACTGTGTTTCTGTACCATTTGAACCCAAACAGCCCCAGAACTCCCAGTCGTGTTTGAATAAAATGAGAATTTTAGCTGATTTGAGAACAAAGGCAGCACAGGTCAAGAAGAGATACAAAAAAGGCTTCAGATGAGGAGGAGGACATTAGAATTCTACAGAGAAACCTAACTAAACCCACATAAGTGTGTGAGAGAGAGATTGGAGAGCAGGAGTGTGACTATAAAAGCAAGTAGGACCAGTTTCCTTATCCGAGCTACCTACGTTGTCATTCTCAAAACCGTAATCAATGACGAGGGGAAGATCCATCATGCCTCCTGTGTTTGCCATCATCAGCTACACTCCAATACATCCCTTAGGCTCCAAGATGAGCCTCTTACAAGGACGTTACACCTGAAGACACAACCAAATGCTTAAGTCACTTGCAGCAATCCCAGAAAGCATGAAAACCACCATCATTGCCTCCACATCCAGACAGACCACAAACGTAACAACTGCTGGTAATAATGTAACTAACATTCAATTAAAGTGACACTTGTCAAAATTAGGTTGGTGAGAATTGGGATTACAGATTTGATTAGCTAAATAATGAACAAAGACTCTGCAGTATTGTCATTTTATTAAACTGTGAAATACTAGAATCATCTTTTCAAATCTGTCAAATACCAGATCATCTTCTCAGATCTGTCAAATTCCAGATCTTCTCAGATCTGTGAAATATGGTTTTGGCACTCTATACAGGAAGTGTTGCCTGCCAGCATCTTTTGAGAGATGACTGTCTCAGAGGCTTTCTTTCATTGTCTTAAATTGTATGTTACTGGCCTCTACTGATTTTATATTCAGGGCTTGTTCTTGTGTTGTCATGATCAATGTTTGGGAATTATTTAGCAAACAATGTGCCCAGCCAACCTGGCTTGGACCTTGAGGCCCTCCCTCCAGGAAGAGAAGCTACAATGCAGGAGTCAAAATAGATAGACTGATTGATTGAGTGATAGTGAGAGAGCCAGAGTGAGAGGGAAGGTGTGTTTGTGTGTATGTGGCCAGGGTTTTAAGCAGCGGCCGTGTTTGAAAAGGACAGTAGTAACCCCACATGCTTAAGAAGTGTGCCAATTTAAAGCTATTACATTTAACAATTTTTATCCAGCCAAGAATGTAATAGCCAGTAAGGTGATACTTATTACATTATTGGCAAAAATATCTTGAAATCCTGAAAATGTATTACATTATTGAATTACATTAGTTGCGTGATCTACATTATTGGCAGTTATTACATTATTGGTAATTATTGCATTATGGGCTGCTACACACCCTTATCTGGAATAAGTGTTTATAGTAAGAGGACTTGTTAGTGACTGGCCCTGCACCAGGAAGGAGTGCCTTTACAGATCACAGACATGCAGCTTCCACAAGCAAATCAAGACAGGTTACATTACACTAATCACTACAAATTAACAACAACAATGTAAACTAAATTGAAAAAAAAAAAAACAAAGTCCCTTTAATCAGCCCTGTTCAGATGAGCAATATTGCAATATTAAGAAGAAGTGTCCTGCATCAACAAGCTGAGCTGTGAAAGAGTGCCTTTAGGCTTCCTGGGCACAGCATGCCGCTGCCACAAGCCAATCGATTCTTTCAGCACCAACTACAAAGGACGGGAAAACTCTGGAAAACACCACACCACAAGTTTATCTGCCACACAAAAAAAACCCTGGTGTCATCTTTCCAGTCTTCTGAACAATAGCTGAGGAACAGCATAA
>JAGFZM010000007.1:654861-674236 GCA_017657215.1 Limnothrissa miodon | reverse complement strand
AATCTTGTGTAACTGAAACCTGAGTCTATGAGGTTAGCATAGGCAGGTAACTTTAATTGGAAAATAATCATCATAATGCTGAAATGAAGCACTGAATGACATCATAGCCACCCTTTAACCGTTTGTTATTGTTTGTTTTCCTCTTATCCTGGTATTGAATCACAGAAGAAACATATTACACCTCTGTGCGATTTTCAAATGACAAATGAGACTTAGTGCTGTCAGTGCCTGCATGCAACTCCCTTAACAAAACCTCTCTCAAGAATTTCCCTTGATTGAATTCCTACCACATAAAAAAACATAGCAAGAAACATTTCTTTTTTCTATTTGTGGCTTTGTGTGTGTGTGTGTCTGTGTGTGTGTGTGTGAATGGAAGTGCAGTGGAGGGCTCGGCCGAGGACCGCATCCATTTCACGGCGGTAATTTATCACTGTCAAGCTAACCACCGCTTTCCTGCTCAACCCAACCCATCCCCCTCACTCTTATCCCAGTAGCTTAAGCGTAGGTCTACTTGTTTGCAGCTCATCTGCACAGGAAAGCTGCGAATGCTCCCTTGGCCTCATCATGCATCTGCGGACTGACAGCACCTTGCAGCAGTCAAGACGGCCAAGGCAGTATAATTAGTCATTCCCTATTGTTTCCTTCCAATTTGCCTAGCTCAAAGAGCACAGGACGGGTATTCCCCTGAGCCACACGTGTGAGGAATTAAAAAGACAGTAAGTGGAGAGTGACTGGACTTTTAAAGCCACTTATTTTCGCCCGGTGATGAGATGCTCTTCCAGAGCCTTACTCAGTTGTTACAAAGTATACTGGAGATTCTGCTGTACCTTCATACACCATGGCATCAATTAATGCTGAATTTACATTATTATTGATAATGCACAGAATACTTTCTGTTTTGCAGAAAAAAGTGTATTAGAGTCAGTTACTTTCACCAGAAGCATGGCATATGTCATAAAAAAATAATTTAAAAATAAACTTTGACAATAAAACCTGGAATTATTGTGATGCTACCTCCTTTGCCATACTGTATGGCATGTTTAGTACAGATTTATTTTTGTGTATTATTTATATATTTCATCTGTGTCATTTTTTTTTTTTAAATATATGACATATTTATTTTTGTCATTTTATTTTCTACCACTATACGATGCACATTGTTTACAGATGTTTTAATACAAATTAGGTCAACCTAAAATAGCAGTGTCTCGCCTGCCTCATAGTCTCTGTAATTACAGCAGAAGAAGCTAAGCTGCAGCCCCAGTTCTAATGAGCCTGAAAGCTCCTTACATGCGCATTAAGACAGAGGCCTGTGTTTTTTTAAATGACTCACTTTGTGGCTTTTTCCCACAGACAGGGAACAGGGAATCCCTGGCATGCAAATAATGTTATTTGCCATCGCTTCACCTCCACTTAGGCTATGTTGTTTTCTCTCATTTCCATTCTGTAGCGGAGCTCTTCCCACTGGCTAGCTTCACAGTATAATTTCAGCATAATTTAGCCAAGTCAATCGAGAGTAGCGGCACTCTGCATGCAAAAGCTAATGTCACTAGAGGCTGGGTCCTCTGAACTGCATTCCACCATGGCTTTCACAAAGAGATGAATGCAAATAGGAAAAAAATCACACACAATATAACAAACATGCCAATGTTTACATCAAGAACTGAACCGTTTTCAGAATAGTGAATGAGCATGCCTCCCTTCTGTTGTTTCACAGTAAGTGCATTTCCATTTGGTAATGGAAATGAACCATATTCCCACGACAGGGAGGCATTGTGCTTTACACACATGGTGCCCAATGTGGCGCTGAGTCTGTGTCTCTGATGATACTGTCAGTCACCATGTGTCGCAAATGGATATAGACATGTATGTAGTGCTCAGTGGGGTTACTGATTCTTGGGCGTAGAAGAAATAAGCCATAAAAAGAGGCCGCTGTAAATGGCATGTAATCAGCAAACAGGCCCGCAGTACTGTTAAAAGGGTTTGGGTGTAGCCGTATTGTCAATAGGAAATCCTCCCTCACCTTACAAGCTGTCCTTGGCCCTGCAGCTGGTTATACTGCAGAATACAGGACCCTTGTCCCTGTCCCTGACAATCCCCATTATTCATGAGCCAGTGGGCCAAAAACATGAAGGACACTAATCACTCCTGTATGAATCTACTGAAATAGGAACATAAAAAAGAAATGAGTCCTGGAAGATATGATTAAATGTTGTTTTTTTATGTTGCTGTACCAACCATCTTTCTTTTTCCCAGTGACAAAATGATAAGCCTGTCTTGGCACCCCAGAGTTAAGAGCTGAAGAAAATCTCCAATCTAGAAAAATGTTCTTGTCCTCTGAGTCAAGTTATACATTTATATTTACATTTACATTTATGCATTTAGCAGACGCTTTTATCCAAAGCGACTTACAAAACGAGGATAACAATCAAGCTACATAGCAGAAAGTTATACATGCCCTTTTAGCCTTGGCTAAGGACCAGGAGGAGCAACCACCTAAAAGGTTACAGTTTTACTAAGGATGCTTCCTAGCTATTAAAGACAGATGGCTGGTAGCTCTGTACATCGCTGTGTTTTTTGCTTGCTAGCTGTTGCAAAAGTGTGAAGTGTAAACAAAAGCAGGTCACCATTAAGTTATGGTGTTATACAACCTGGGTAAGATTGACAGATAAAGATCAACAGTGGTCTCAAAACCTGTGTTTCCATAATGGAAGAGGTATCGCAAGGAACTTATAAAGCAGTGACTGATCTCTCATTTGAATCAGGCATCTTTGACTAATGGTTTAATGGTTAATACTGTGACAGGGAGTTTTTATGAAGTTATTGACGAGTAAGTATTAAAAGGTCTAAAATCAGCACTAGTCAAGATGGTAGTAATTTGTGTATGTTCTAGTGTACCAACATATGCTCCCAAGGTCAACATTTCTTTCCCCAGTGGTCTTTTAACAAACATTTTTACGTAAGAACTTCCTCCACTGGCCTGACACTTCAGACTACAACATCATATAATTGACTATAATCGTCTACTACAGAGACCCAATAGTTTGTTTCTAGATGTACCTGCATAGCAAACCCATTTACCACTACGAGGATCTGTCTAGATTTTGGCTACACTGTAGTTCACTGAAAATGCAGTTCAAGTACAATCCAAACATCAAAGTTCAATACTGCTGGAACACTTATTCTATGTTATGTCTTGTCTCATTCAATTCAATTCAATTTTATTTATATAGCGCATTTTTTTCAAGGTATGTCACAAAGCGCTTAACACAAGAGGCCCAATGAGCAACAGGGGCAAGGAAAAACTCCCTAGCAGCGTTTTTTGTTTTTACTTGTTATGGTAGAGGAAGAAACCTTGGGCAGTTCCGACGGCTCAAGGGGCTAACCCAACTGCCTAGGGCAGGTTTTCAGCCTCTCAGATGGTGAGTAGTCCACTATTATTCCATTAGATACACATTACAAGAAAATTTTGGTAAATAAAGTAAAGTAATATAGGAGTCCCATTAGAATCCCAGGATATAGTCCCATGTCATTAGGCGCAGTCAAGCCAGGGGCCAGCTAGAGGCTGTATCAATCATGTCAGGGTCATCTGTGAAGCTGAAGGCAGACCGCCCAGGAAGCCAGAGATGCAGGATCAGGCAGTGGAAGGCAGGGGTGACCCTCAGCAGGGAGGCAGTGGCATGGACAGTGGAGTGGGTTGAGGACCATTCAGGAGTGCCGCCGGATCACGTTGGAAGAAGGATTCAAGGATTCAAGGAGTTTATTTGTCACATACATGAGTCACTAACGCAAAACATGCAGTGAAATTGCATTGAAGAGAAGATGGATAAAGGGAAAGAAGAAAACAAAATAAATAGCCATTGCCATTTAGCCACTGTACATAAATAGTCCATACAAACAAACAGGACTCAGGATCCATGTAGAAGGCGAGCTGAGATGACTTTGAGGTTGTGGATTCGCAGCTGAAGTCGGGACACAGGAGCGACACAAGTAGGGGATGACATCGCGTCAGAGACCACTGGACAGCAGCCGATCTGCAGGCAGCGCCGCCCTCCTCCAAACACGGCCCTCCCGTGAGTTCCCGTCCTCCACTCCACAGGCAACCTCCGCAGCCCTCCACATCCAGCACTCACGACGGGTCTCCGCCTGACCTCCTTCAAGCTCCGCAGACAAAGATGGCAGGGCAGACAGAGAAAACGACGGCTGGTCGGAACGCATCATTCAAAGTAAACACACTCACTTCGCAAAAAAAAAAAGTCCAAAACCAACAAGCTCCTCCAACTCACAGAGACTCCGCCGAACCAAACAAAGCGACAACCACATTCAAGGCCACCTGTAGGCTACAGCACAGTGCCAGAAACGAAAAAGAAAAACCTAAAAAGCCCAGAGAGGGCGAAAAATAAAGTGGAGGTACGGCTAACGGCAGCCATCGTACAGCGCCATCACCATAGCAACGACGAGAAGGTCCCAGGAGAACCCAGGATGTGCAGGCGCAGGCAGTGGAAGGCAGTGATGACTCACGGCAGGGTGGTAAAGGCATGGAAAATCAGAGAGGAGATGAGTTAGAACAGTCTCCATCAGATTTCAGAGAATGTGAGTTATATTGCATGTGAAACCATATACAGATGTTGGCTAAGTGAAGAGAGAGAAGTAAGTGGAGAGGAAAAAGAGAGGAGGAGAAAGAATAGTGAGAATTGTACGGGTTAACATATGGGAGGATTGTGGCGGCATTAAACTATAGCAGCATAACTAAGGTATGATGTATAACAAACCAACACCACCTAAGGAAATGGTCAGTGGCCACCAAGTCCTGGATGGGAGCTTACAGCAGAGGCAGTCCTTTCCATTTCCATTTCCATTTATGCATTTAGCAGACGCTTTTATCCAAAGCGACTTACAAAACGAGGATAACAATCAAGCTACATAGCAGAAACCTTAAGGAGCATAGTGCTAGGGGATAGTGCTTCAGTTCATTTTAGTGCTAGGATAGAAGATGTTCTCTGAATAGCTGGGTCTTTAAGAGCTTTTTGAAGGCCTCCAGAGATGGCCCTGTTCTGATTGTTTTTGGTAGGTCATTCCACCAGCGTGGGACAACACATGAGAAGAGTCTGGATTGCCTTGGGCGAGGTGCCGGGACTGCCAGTCGACAGTCATTGGAGGACCGGAGTTGTCGGGGGGTAGCCTGAGCTTTTATGAGAGCGCTTAGATAAAAAGGGGCAGATCCTCTAAGCACTTTGTAAGTCAGCATCAGTGATTTGAATTTGATGCGAGCCGCCAGAGGCAACCAGTGGAGCTCGATTAGCAGAGGGGTGACATGCGTCCTCTTCGGCTGATTGAAGATGAGACGCGCCGCAGCATTTTGGATCATCTGAAGTGGCTTGACGGCACAGGCAGGAAGTCCTGCCAGAAGGGCACTGCAGTAGTCAAGGCGTGAGAGGACCATAGTTTGAACCAGCAATTGGGAGGCTTGTTGAGTTAGGTATGGTCTGATCTTTTTGATATTGAATAGTGCGAAGCGGCAGGCCCGGGCAACAGAAGCAACATGGTCATTGAAGGTTAGCTGGTCATCAATCATAACACCTAGGTTCCTGGCTACCCGTGAGGGAGCAAGAGACAAGGAGCCAGAGTTGATGCAGATGTTGTGATGAAAAGTTGGTTTAGCTGGGAGGACCAGCAGCTCGGTTTTTGAGAGGTTCAGCTGGAGATGATGGTCTTGCATCCATGCAGAGATGTCAGAGAGGCAATCCGAGATTCGCATTTGGATGGTTGGGTCATCGGGTGAGAATGACAGATAGAGCTGGGTATCATCGGCATAGCAGTGGTAGGAGAAGCCGTGCTGGCGGATGATTTGGCCCAAGGAAGTGGTATAGATGGAGAAAAGAAGGGGACCCAACACAGATCCTTGGGGTACTCCAGTAGCAAGGTGGTAAGGCACAGAGGTGTGTCCTAGCCAGGACACTTTGAACAGTCGCCCAGTGAGGTAGGATTCGAACCAGCAGTATGCATCACCCTTGATGCCCATGTTTGACAGTATAGACAATAGAATACTGTGGTTTGCCGTATCAAACGCAGCTGACAGGTCAAGCAGGATGAGTACAGATGACCTTGATTCCGCTCTGGCTTCTTTTAAGGCTTCAACCACAGATAGTAGAGCTGTTTCAGTGGAGTGGCCGCTCTTAAAGCCAGATTGGTTGTGGTCGAGTAGATTCTGTTGGTTCAAGAATTCAGTAACCTGTTTGAATACAGCCCTTTCAATAGTTTTTGCAAGGAACGGAAGGAGAGAGACCGGCCTGTAGTTTCCCACCTGGTCGGGAGCAAGAGAGGGTTTCTTGAGTAGAGGTGTTACCTGAGCATGCTTGAATGCAGAAGGGAAGATTCCTGTTGATAGTGAAGCGTTGATCACATGTGTGACAGCTGGTGTGATAGTTGGAGCTATGGATTGCAAGAGGTTGGTTGGAATCGGGTCCAGAGGGCACGTTGTAGGATGGCTACAAGTGAGAAGTTTAGACACATCCATTTCGGTGAGGGGTTTGAATGAAGCAATAATAATAATACCCTGAGGAGGTGTGGCTTACCATACACCATCCCTGACTAAAGGGGTCAGTAAATAGAAAAGTTTTGAGTCTAGACTTAAAGGTGTTGAGAGTGTCCGCTTGACGAATGTTAGAAGGGAGTTTGTTCCACAGGACAGGCGCACGATGGCAGAATGCTCTTCCTCCCATTGTCGATTTTGATATTCTAGGAATTACTAGGAGACCAGCATTCTGTGACCTTAGGGGTCTAGAAGGTTGGTAGGGAACAAGTAAGTCTTTAATATATGCTGGAGCAAGGCCATTAAGGGCTTTATATGTTAGAAGAAGTATTTTAAAATCAATTCGGCATCAATTCTTTTAACAGGAAGCCAATGTAAGGAAGCAAGGACAGGTGTGATATGTTCATATTTTTTTGTCCTAGTGAGTGCTCGTGCTGCAGCATTTTGTATTAGTTGAAGGTTTTTGATGCAGCTAGTACCACATCCAGAGAACAGTGCATTACAATAGTCAAGTCTGGAGGTAACAAATGCATGTATTAGTTTTTCTGCATCCTCAAAAGAAAGGAATTTTCTGACCTTAGACATGTTGCGTAAATGAAAGAATGAGGTTTTGGAGATATGCTTTACATGACTATTTAAAGAGAGGTCTTGATCAATATGCACCCCAAGGTTCTTGACCTTTGTGTTAGGTGTGAGTGAAAGGTCACTAAGTAAGCTCTGATGATGGGGTAAAGTGTTGGTCAGGTTTTTAGGGCCAATCAACATGACTTCAGTCTTATCAGAGTTTAAGCAAAGGAAATTCTTAGTCATCCAGTTTTTTATGTCACTGAGCAGGCAACAAGTTTTGTTACTGGCGTACAATCATTAGGCTTCATTGAAAGGTATAGTTGGATGTCATCTGCATAAGAGTGGAAGGTCATGCCATGTTTTCTAATAACAGATCCCAAAGGTAGCAGGTAAAGGGAGAAAAGCAGAGGTCCCAGTACTGATCCTTGGGGCACACCATACTTGACTTCAGTGTGGCATGATGCTTCATTATGTGCATATACAAACTGGTAACGTCCAGTAAGGTATGACCTGAGCCAGGCTAATGCAGAATCTTTGATGCCAATCATATGCTCAAGTCTATGTAGTAGGATGCTGTGATCAATAGTGTCGAAAGCAGCACTTAGATCCAGTAGGATTAATAATGAAATGCATCCATTATCAGATGAGATAAGGAGATCATTGTAGACCTTTACTAGGGCTGATTCTGTGCTATGGTATGCTCTAAAGCCAGATTGATAGGTTTCCTGAATGTTGTTTGCGTCTAAGAAGGTACAAATTTGCTTAGACACTATTTTTTTCAAGAATCTTGGATATAAATGGGAGGTTGGATATAGGTTGATAGTTAGCCAGGACATCAGCGTCAAGGTTGGGCTTTTTGATTAAAGGCTTAATGACAGATGTCTTGAAAAGTACCTGTATGTACCTAAGTATAATGCCTTAAACCTACTTGCACCTTTTTTTACTTAACATTACCTTACTGTTTAGAATTGTTTTTGTTGTGCATCTGCACTTTATTGTTGTCAATGTCTACGCATGGGACAAGTGTGAAACGTAATTTTGATTCCTTTGTATGTCAAGTATATGTGAAGAAATTGACAAATAAAACTGACTTGACTTGACTTGAAGTACACTTTTGATGTTTGACATCAAACACTCCATTGACTGCATGGACATTTTGCATAATGCTCTGTATTATGAAGTCTTACATTCTGTATCAAATTCAGATCAGAGAGATCACACACATGTTTGTGGTCAGACCAGACAATGTAGACTATCAACAGATCAACAAGTAGTTCATGACATACAAATGAATTTCCTTTAAAGAGCAGACATCATTGAGGGTCTGTTTATAGTGGTTAGATACAGGCATTGCTTCTTACTCCAGACTGGCATTCTGTTTTTTTTTTCCATAGACTCCTTCTCTATGTTGATTACAAAAGATTCTTTGCACTTTGCTTATTGTTATGCACGGTCAATTTCCTGAGACTGTATGTCCCTATTCAAACATCTGGATATATCAAGGCAACTGAAAATAACAAACCAAGTGATTAAAGTGGAAATTTCCATTCTGTGTGCGCTGGGCGGGTCTCCTATACCCAGTCACTGCCTACCTCTCTTCCCACCCCCAGTTTTGGTGCCCAGTACATTAACACTGTAGCCATATAGCATTCTTCACATTCACAGGATCCTGGACGCGTTGCTTTGGACACGTAAGAAAAAGCAAAAGCAAGAATGGATGGGGCTCAACATCGCACCAATGTTCCATCGCACCTTGGCTTTTCCATCTTTAACACACTTTGCTGTTGTCTTCCTCTTGGAATTGCTGCCATTGTCTACTCATGTAGAGTAAGTGAAGGTCTTGAAATGGTCCGTGTGAAGTCAAATACAACTTAATGTACAATTAGTGTTTTTTTTAACAGTCTGTCTTTCCTACCCCTCTAATTCAACAAGGTTGACAATGCCAACGCCATGGGAGACGCATCCAGAGCAGTGGAGGCATCCAGGACAGCCAAGAACCTGAACATAGCTGGGGTGGTCATTGGATTAATTCTGCTAATTATTGTGATTGTTTATTATATCAAGCTACATAATTGAGGACCTTCGAACAAAGAGAAGTTTAATTGCCTTTTACTTCACATGAAGAACTTCATTCTGCTTTCTTCACTCCCTCAAAACTTTACAAGTAAATTAGAAGCAGCTGCTCAGAGCTTAATCTCCGGAATGTAAACAAGACCTGCAAGCAATTACTTGGGCACAAGTAGAGTTTTACTGTGAGCCAGTGCAAAGGAAAAACTGTTTTTGTACTCGAACAATATGCTACATTAACTATGTATACTATTAAATAAATGATGTATATCTTGTTTTCATCTAGACTGTTGTTCTTGGTTATTGATGGTGTTTTGTTTAAAACTACACATTTGGAAAAAGGGCCCTGTGAATGAATTTCACATGGTTGGAACTTGCCAGAGGTTTCACTGGATCATACTTTAGAAGGCCTCAGAACATTTTGGGGTCCTGATTTCCTGTTGCATAAGTGCACCAGGCAATAACAGATTTAATATATGAGAAAGAAAAGCAGCAACAATGTGCTTTCAAAGAGGACTGGAAGAATGTAGCATAATTATGCTAATTAGCGAATGGCTGTTCCATTCACTTGTTTTGCCTGCACACCCCACCTATAAATTGCACTGTGCACAACAAACTTCATTGGAAAGTTTTGTTACCAGCTGCAAGCTAGTTGTGAAGCTGTTAGTGAAATCTTATTCCAAGAGGGGAAAACAGTTTTGTGCAGCATACAAGCAGGTAGGCCTAATTATTTTCAATTTCATACCCCCCCCTCCCCCCCAGATATGCAGCATTAGCACATTACACATTAGGTAAAATAATATTTGGTTTGGATAGGCTGAAAGTAGATACCTAGGCCCTTTACAGTTCCTGACTAAATTACTTGTGATTATGCTTTGAAGTTTTACTATTTTAGGCTCACATTAAGTTGGAAAGCACACTACTGCAAGCTATAGGATAATAATGTGCAACAATTTCAAACATGGCAATGCACTGATTCTGCACTATCTAGCAGAAAAGCTCTATCAATATGTTAAAGCTTGACCAGGAATTTGTTACGTGAAATTCTGTTGCAAACACATCCTTCCATTCTGCCAACAAGGGAATTAGTGAAACAAACCTATTCCTCTACCAGTCAAGAGGAATTTCTTCAACACAAACCAGCCTCCTAAGACAAGCAGTACACTCGCCCCACAACCGAAAACCAGCCCAATGGCTAACTCTGTGTTGCTCTGACTCCCCTCCCCCTGCTGAGCAATGGCACCTAAAAAGAGCACAATAGTTTTTAGAACCACACAACCAATCAGTAGCCTCTCAAGGTCAAACTGGGAGTACAGAAAACAAACCCTTACCAGATTTCGAGAACAAGACTTGTTCAACTGCATCTGCTTGAACATGAGGGGGGTTCACATTAATAGCAATCACTGCACAACTGAATAACAGACATGCTCTTTTTAAACAATAAGAACTCCTTTTAGAGCATGTGTAGGAGATGCTTGTGGACTAAGACAGTTGTACCGTTGTCTCTGGTGTAGATCGGCCCCACAGAGACTATGGTCGACATACATAGGGCCGCTGTGATTCATGTTGCCAGCAAGAGGTGGTGGAGAGTTAAGTGAGGAGCTGCCCAGACCACCTCACTTTCAGTCAGGAGAATTAAAATAGGAGCTGGATGAGAGATGTGAGAGATGAGGAACGTCAAGTACAGCATCCGTGAATGGCTCCATCAAGATGGGCTCTTTAAGTGAGGAGATGGAATAGGTGATCAAACCACCAAATGGAGAGAGAGAGAAATATCTTCTTGGATCTCCTATATTCATGTTTATACTGACATTCATCTTTTATTCACAATCTATTTCCAACAAAATACTGTGACTTCACAAAACAAACAAATAAAATAATAATAAAATATGTAACCTAGAAATTATGTTTTATGTGCATGTGAAATCTAGTATTACTGCCACTAGTATTGATAACATTTGTAACTTCAATTTTGGTCAATTTTGATTAGGAATGAAAAATCCTAAATATTTATTTAATAATTCTTGCATGAAAGGCTAAAAAGTTCAGGTGACAGAAGTGTTTCCCACAACAAGGCTACTTTCTCTTATATAAGAGCTGTAAGTATGTTGAATTAATTACCTACCAATTTTGTTTTACGAACACTTAAAGAAAATTGAAAAACAATATATAGAATTCCAACCTTCCAGGCTGTGTCAGCAGGTACATAGGATTCAGTAGGATTTATAGGGAAAAACAGGGCTGACTATTCTCTTGTAAACATGCAAGGGGTCAATTTATAAACCTTATCTCCCATGTCAGTTTTCCCATCTCAGTTCCACTTTAGCCTATACATTTCCCCCAGCATAGATTTCTTAGGCCATTTACATTCCCGCCATATAGACATTCATAACATCCATAAGGTAGAACTCCATGTGTAAATGTGATTCATTATAGGCAACTGAATTTAAGGGTGTTCTAAGGCTCAATTTATAGCCCGTTAATGTGATCAATTTGCCAACCATTAACATGACAGTATAACCCATTAGACATCTCAGAATAGTATCAGACGTTTAACTGTAAATGGAGCATTTTGTGGACAAGGAATACTAGATGTGCATAATGTGACAGCCACTTACTGCAGTATCTGCCATCTGAAGAAAAGTCATTTCCATGCATACTCTTGTCACATCTTTTGAAACCACAAGTCTGGTTTGTCTGTATTAGTTATACATATATGTCAGCACACATTCATTCTCCTTTTTGAATTCCTTTACCCTGTTAATGCTTTAAAAAATGAAGGGTGAAGATATCTGCAGAGCCTAGCAGGGCCAAATATACTTCAGAACACAAGATGAAGCATTCTGTGCTTTGCCAATCTAATAAAACTGCAAAGACATAGAAGTCATGACATTTTCTCTACACATCATTTTCTCTTAATAGGTGGTTAAATAACAAATAGTATGTTGGGTGTCTTTTATGTTGTTATCGCTTGTATGATACCAATGGCTAGTAGCTGTAGCCTAGTAGCTGTACCAATGACAGTGGCAGCACTTTAAAAAACTTCTTAGGGACATTTTTTTCAATTCAATAGCATATATTCTTAAGTAGCTAGACTATAACGTCAACATTTTTATTGACTTAGGAATGTGCCTATTAAGTATGAGGTACAATGACATTTGGACACTCCCAGTGTAATTACAAGCTATGCTTAATTTGTGTGTAACTTCGTAACACTTTAACTTAGGGGGTAAAAAAACGTTTTTTTTTTTTTGTTTGTTTTTTTTAACGGTACTGTCCTTTGTTATAGATTTTATGATTTTATTTTATTTAATTTGCAAAAAAAGCTAAATTCTAATAGACGGTTCATTAACATGATGATAATAATGATGGTGATGATGATCAGATTTAAGAGTTACATTCATTAAACCAGCAAAGAAAATTATTGTCACACATCATTTCCTACCCTGATGACCCATAATCCAAGAACTAAATGCTTGCCTGTTTTGTTAAAGAATTGAATAATACACTAGACAACAATGATTTAATTAATTTTAGACACAAACCTGTAACTGACACGCCCAAATAGTAACATCTTTTTAGAAATAATTTCATCTTCTTGTCCCTTTGGCTTTTTGGTTTGCTTTGTTATGTTAACACACATTTGCCAACCATACTGCAACCCTGCAATTGAACTACAGGTAATGAAGTACAAGTGTCTTAAAAGAAGGTAACAAACTTACATTGAGAAGCAATTGCTGGGCTCACAGAGTCGCACAATACAATGGAGATAGAGGCTGGACCTCTGCAGGCTGTGATGTTCCACAAAACGGAATGCCTCGAAATAGAACCGTGATCTGCTTCATTCATCTGTACTGTGGTTCTAGAGGCTATATCACAGCTGCAGAGGAAATTGAAAAAAAATCACCACCATGGAACCAAGTTTAATTTAAAAAGAAAAAATTAAATTTTTATCACTTTACATTACATTACAGTATGCATAAATTACACATCCTACCCTATCAAGAACTTATACTGTTCGCTGACAGTGACGTTGTAGAGAGATGGTGTTACAAAGCAGTGGTCAAGCAGCACATGAAAGCATACAAATATAATGTTAAACATACAGAATGTTATGCTATTGTCACATTCTAGGCAAGGCAGCAAAAAAAATCTTAGTCAAGAAACACTGCAATGTAGTACACAAGACATACACAATGACACAACAAAGAAAACAGATCACAGACGACCATAAATACAGGGCCAAACTATTCAAAGGACTTGAACCATTAGACAGAGACAACAAGGTACAGGTGAGAAAATTAGGAAAACTAACAGGAAAAAAACACATATGGAGCCAATAATGGGGACACTATACATTTAAACATAACAAAGCAAGCATGGTGGTATAGACATTGGGTGACAACATCAGCTGCGCAGTGCATTCTGGGACAAAGAACTGCCAAGAGTGCACTGGAATGTAGTGCACAGTGTGTACTGAGCACATATTACATGTGCATTTTTTATGTTCAGTGTGGTCCCAAATGAATCACTTCTTTACAACACTAGGTGGAAATGACGGACAGAATCACTGTTAAAATTGCTAACTCAATCAAAAATTGATGACTTGGCTTTATAGCTAGATGACTTTATATATAAGAGTGACGTGAGTAGCCTGATGTATTAAACATGCCATTTTATTACAATTATTCCTTAGATTTAGTTAGGGTTACAGAAACTCCCACCTTCGTCTCAAAACCATTTATAAAGTTTGAAACACTACCACTACATAGTTAAGATGGAAATTGTTTAGTCAGATAGTGTTGTTTTGCACAGAACTTATTGGCCATAATCTTTCAGGGTATTGACATTGACATGGCTGTAAGTGTGAACACACTACAGCAGGGTAAACACAGGCATACATGGGAAGACACTTATATAAGTGGGAAGATACTTATACAAGATACTTACCTTCCAGTGAGGTTTGTGGCCTTAACCTCAACATATATTTTAGTGCGCAATGGCAGGCCTGCATCTGGAACCACCAGAGGGTTAATATAACTAGAATCCTGTAGAAACAATGTCATGTGTTTTAGGGAAAGAAAAACATGTAGGCTAATGTTTACATGCAATATTGGGCAGTAACTTCACTACAAACTAAGTTTAACTGAATTTCTGAGCCAGCACAGCTATATTCTGATCCTGATAGCTTTGGATTCGTTTTTTTTTTCAGCCACGTATTGTGGTAGCTTTCCTAAGAGCTACATTTTCAGAACATCAACATAGGCAATGCATGGAAGATCGGTTCTTTATGATAGTATGTCTAATATTGGTAGAAGTTACAAATGCTATTAACTGTCTGTTTTGGAGTAACTGTTTGCTTAGATGACTACATTTTCTATGGCTTGCCCAACACTGTTTCTGTTGCCACAGAAACAGAAGACCTGAAGACAATTTATCTTCAGATGTGTATTGAATTAAGTGTAAAAAATGGAGAGAGACAGAGAAGGAGAATGAATGCTGACTGTGGGACTCACGCCACAATTTGTGTGTTGTTGATGAAATACTCCAGTGGATAGCGACAAGAGAAGTGATAATAGAGGTCAGTGGAGTAGCTGATGATGCCTTGAGTGGAGCGGGATGTGTCGATAAAGCCTGTGATGAGCATAGACTGGATATTGGAGAATGCACTGAAGATCCCTGTTCCAGCACCCTCGTTCAAAATCTGTCTACAGAGGTACAGTACATTTACAAAGAGAGGCACGCATGCATGCAAGCAGAAAACACACACACACACACACACACACACACTCACATACAGACACACGTGCATGCAGGCACAACCACAAGACACCCACTCACACACAGGCACATGCACAAGCAAAAACACACAAAATACAAAAACACGCCTACAGATACACATAGACATACAGTACTTGCATGCACACTCACAAAATACACACACAGACAGATTGACTGCAATCAGCCTTCTCTGTAACATATCAGTTAAATTTCCCCAAAATAACTCAAATATTTACACTATTATCTTTATAAACAGTTTACTATGTAGATCTGACCTTGAATCTACTCTTTACAACACAAGCAAATCAACTTATACTTTGCAAAAATACTGTACGTCGAACAGCAATGGCTTACTGGTTACTGGAGTGGACTTGAGGGAGTGGTATAAACTTGGCGGTGGGTAGGTACTTTGTTTGAACTTTAAACCTAATGGGTCTGCCACCAATTATGTTCATGTTCATATGTTATATGCAAACAAATACTTGGATTTCAGTCTGATGATCACCAGTCTATATACAAATTGTCATGTAATTTAAGAATTTCGATTGAAATCCAATTGTAAGAAATCTGATTAAATGTATGTTTGAATGTATTATTTCTGTCATGTAACTCATACTCTGATGATTATACATGGAATTTATGAATAAAGACATGTCATCAATATTCTGAGAAATGAATGGAGTCACAGAAATATCTTTTACCATGTAAACTGATATATGCCAGATTTCTCAGTGTATGTAACCACACTGACTATTGAAATTCAGTGGACAAAACGAAACAATGTTGACCTGCAGTGATGTCCGACAGGGGTTCTCCTGGCTGTCATTGACCGGCAGCTGAAACCGGACGACAGGTGGGACCACGCTGTCTTTGATTCCGAGGCGCTGGCTGTTATTGTGTTGTCCATTTAGGGCCAGACTTGTGTGATTGAAGCCCGCCCACTGAGAAGTGCAAAGATTCACCTCCAATGTGATAGTATTTGGCCCACAATCCACAGTCAAGTCACTGTTGACTGCAGGTAGTGTCACAGAGTTAGATGACCAATGGATATAGATGAAGATTGCTTTAAATAGTGCTTAAGAAGTCTAAGACGGACTTACCAGGAATTCTGTCATACACTGATGAACAGTTGTTTGCAGAGGCCATTCCAGGATACAAGATGAAAGCCAAAAAGGCAAGATTCTTCCAACATATCATCCTTATGGTCTAAAATAGTGACAGAGTAGGTGAGTGATGGAGAAAGGCAGAGAGAAATGAACTGAGGTGTTTCAACACTGTGAAAAAGTAGTTTCAAAATTACAACAAATCACCACCACATAGCCTTCAATCATTCCCTTTACAAATTAAAATCATATTGTTCTGACATTCAGAGGGCAACACATAGCACTGAAATACATTTACAATACTGACCTGTAAGATAAGGAATTATTTAACAAACCCGGCCTCACTGGTGCAGATTCCCAGTGGCTGTGTTGGGTGGTTTATATATACTGTATAGAGGGGACGCATAATAGTGTTATATCATATGTCATTCATTTTATTGTTTTTTTTAACTGCTGCTATAATGGGTATGCTGTAATTCCCTTCAGATAAAAATAATTGACTGCCATTATAAAACAGGCCCGTCAGCATTCATTTCACTTTGAATGATATTGAGGGTACGGACTTTATGTGTAAACTTTCTTGCTATTTCCTCTGCAGATGTCAGTGGTATTTCAATTTCAATTCAATTAAATTTTATTTATATAGCACATTTTTACAAAAGGCATGTCACAAAGCGCTTAACACAAGAGGCCCAAAGAGCAACAGGGGCAAGGAAAAACTCCTTAGCAGCGTTTTTTGTTTTCACTCCTTGGGCAGTTCCGACGGCTCAAGGGGCTAGCCCAACATCATCTTACTCTTACTGAACACTGGGGTGATTCTTCTCCAGCAGACATATAAACCATTAAAAAATATTGTCTCTTACTGTCCACCACACTTTTTGTTAACTGTGATTTTCATCACTTGACTTGTAATGTAATCAATTTTTTTCTGTCTACTTAATTGAGAGGGTGTGTTAATGTATTGAACAAGGTATTGATGTCCAAGTAATAAAAGTATAAAGCCATGTCTTTGATGGTTGTCCAATAAATCCAAGCATGTAAAGGGCATGATCTTCTCTTGGGAGGGGAACAGCTTGTTTAGGTGAAATATGATGGTAAGAGAGGAAACGCTGAAAGTCAGTTTCAAAAACAAACCTGCTATTACTGGTCCCATCAAGTCTATATCTCTTTACACATGATATGGAAGCATTGCAACAAATGTAGTTTTATTCACTTTACTTATTGTCTTTATTGGTACCTTATTGAATTTGACTAATCACACACCTATGCACTGAGCACATGTAACTCTTCATTAGTTCGCATGAGGAATTAGGCATTCAAAATCTTTGTGACCCTTTGAGTTGTATATAGGCTTATAATGCTTTAGGTGTAGGCTACTGTTGTAAAAATGTGTAATTTGTTATAAATAGTAATGATGGTAGCTACAAGACTGTATGAATGCAATTTAAGCATTTTATGAACATGTTTAGTATTTTTTTCTTTGTTCATTAATATATTGTCTTCAAGCATGATGCAAACATTCTTTGTAAATGTTTGTAGTTATATCTGACTTTTGTGAGATCGTTTTGTGAGATAGAACTTGTTTATGTTGATCAGCATGGGAGAAACTGCACTGTAGTGTGGAAAAAACCATGTCAGCGAATACTCTGTACTTTGCTGCCATCAAGGGGAAATGAGAGAAGTTACAGTTATGTTAATATAAACATCTTGGCATTGAGGAGTCTGCATGGTATTCTGAATAGCATATTCAGCATATTCTGAATTATTCAACTTCATAAAATATTAAGTGCTAAGCCAAATACTGTTTATTTCGAAAACACACTGTGTTTGACACACTTGGCCTAAATAATATTGTTCTTTGGACATAATTCTTTGAACGTTGTATAGGCTATGTCTGCTAATACGTCATAATTCTCAAATTTACAGAAGATCTAACGTGGGTAAAATATGGAGAACATACCCTTTAAATCTCAGTACAGGTTATGGTCTCATAACTTTCTGACCACCTTAATGGACCCCACTGTATTGAGTATTCAAATAGGCTACCCCCTCAGCCAGACAAAAGGCTGGAGGTACTGAGAACACATTTTCACATTCTTACCACTCCTTAATAATTTCAGTCAAATGAAGGCCTTATATAGCCTATGTATCTGTATTATCAGAGATTAAGGTGTAAACATGTGTCTGTATTCAGTCAGATCTCATATTGTTAGCCTCATAGCATAATTGCCTATAATTTTTCAGTGTTTTTGGAAAACAAGAAAAAACATATTTTTTAGAACACACATTTGTTTTTCTTGTTGAAATTGTAACAGGACATTCAACCAGATGTGTGAACAAGAATGCAAAAAGAAAAATACCTGTCATCAATTACCTAACAAAGAAAACTGATTTAGGCAGTTTATGCCATGACTTAGGCATTTTTTCTCTTACATATAAATGCAACCATAGCATAACCAAAAATGTTTTACTCTCATAAATATAACCAAGATGTGTAACTTGTTAACCTTAACCAAGTTATTACTTGATGTCTAACCTTAGACAACTTAAACTTCTAATCACGGTTTTCCTGTCCCACCCGTAACCTGTAAAGTTCTGCTCAGGTGCTGTGCAAACTAATTTTCACACACTTTTGATGAGGGAGTTGTCATAGTACTGATGGGCCACTTTTGGTAGTACTACTTTCATTGCCAAGTCATTGAATTTTCAAAGAGTAATTGGCCATTGGGCAGAAAAGAGTGGGACCTAGTGGAATGCTTCTAATGGTTGCACCGGATTCAGCCATCAGCCAAGTAGTGGAGAGCCCAGAGGTCATGGACTGTGGGGTCCCCAACTGTAACCAGAACCTGGTCAAATATTGGTGACATATTAGTAGAACCTAGCCTGTATTTCCTTACCTCAACCCCTCCCCATCTCATCACTGGAATCATTTTCATTGCACTTAACTCTACTTCTGCACTCCTATTGCTTGCGAGCCCACTAGTATTGTTTCTAAGATTTCTTATAGCTTGATTTTTGTGGTCGCTTCGGGTAAAAGCATCTGCCTCTTCACCCACCAACATGCTAAACACTGCTACTTCAAACTTACAACAGAACCAGTATGCCCCCCCTCCATCTACTGACTTCCCATAACATTGCTCCCTCACTTCCATGCTCAAAACATAACCAGTATGCCCCTGACCCAACATACAAAAGGAACACCCCACCCACCCAACACTACATCAACAGCTAGTTCCCCCCCCCCCCCCCCCCCCCAAACAAACCCCCCCCCCCCCCCCCACACACACAACAGTACACTACCCCCACCCCACACACACACAACAGT
>JAGFZM010000007.1:511920-654851 GCA_017657215.1 Limnothrissa miodon | reverse complement strand
ACCCCCACCCCACACACACACAACAGTACACTACCCCCACCCCACACTAATTCACCAGCGTGCTCCTTCCCCACATTCACTCGGCACACTGTCCTCCCCAATCCTAGCTATCTCCCTCCCCCTCCTCACATACAACAGTACACATCCATCCCATGCCACTTAACAGTTAACCTCCTCCCCACATACACAGCACATTCCACCCCCACATGCATACAGTACACTGCATTGCCAGTCCGCCATTCACCCATTAACAGCATATCACGTCCTTTGCTGTCAATAGTAGACACCCCCCCATATACATGCTGTACATTGGCCATTACACATGAGAGCCAGGTCCCATACCCCTACACTCCTTCTTCCACATGGCCTCTGACAGTCAGATTGGCCCCTTGAGTCGTGGTTCTGCACAAGGTTTCTTCCTTAGTAGGGTGTTTTTCCTTGCCCCTGTTGCACCTGGGTGTCCAATGTGTGGGAGTGATGCTAATGGCATAACTCTTGCCTTTCTCCACACCATTCTATAACCTTCATACTGTATAGTCATCCCCATCTCTATACCTCCCCCCCCCCCCCACTACACACACACACCTATTACCTTATTTTGCCTCATTCTACACCCTTCTCTCTTTTTTATGCACAATAGACAAACATTCATAATTTCACAACATTTCTTTACACTGTTTTTAAAAAAAATCCTTGAATTTGCTAAATTCATAAATGTAAATGCAAATATTGAAAAACCTATTTGCACTTAACATAAAAGCAAATGCAAATGACTTCACTTTAAAATGTGCTTAAACATGTCTAAAATGGCCTAAATTACTTTTAATGGTCATGTTTCTTAAGTGTAAAGATTTGTTCTGACCGGAAATTAAATCATAGCCTAATTTACTAGTGTTGGCTAGCTACTTCACACTATCTTGGAGCAAACAATGTGATACAGAGTTTAAATACACAGTTCATAATCCCTTTAATTGACTGAAATTAAATAGTGTTTAGAAAATTGAAGAAATATTAACTTTTTACCAGATGAAACTGAATCAAAGAGAAGAACTGTGGACAGCCAAGCCCTCTTTCTCATGCTTTCTGCCATTTGTTTATAGCATCAAAACTGCCTAAGTCAAAGGAATGACTTCAATAGTGTTTTTGGCTTCTAATAAGCGTTGTGATTGGCCAAAGACACAGGCAGAGAGGCAGGATGATGTAGCAGAGGCAGGAGAGTAAATCTCAATTTGGCCAAAAAATGACTTTTTGCTATGCTATTATGCTATGAGGCTAACGATATAAACATAATGTTAAATTAAAAGGAAAAGTATTGTGTTCATTCAACCAACCTGCTTCACTCAACATGATTGCAAAAGGGTGTAGGCCTAACTGAAGACGCTGCACCTGTCGAAACAAAGCTGGCTGTCCATAACCTCAAGGCAAGCGTAAACTTGCCCACACAATGACAAAAAAAGACTGACGATTCTTTGGTAACCAATAGGCTAAAACATCAACACTGCCCCACATGGAGGTTTTAAATCAGAGTTTTTCAACTTAGACGGCAGCAAAATGTTTACTTTATGTTTAATCTTTCATCTGATTAGCACATTTTTAAGACAGAAATATATTGACAGTTTAAGATCTTTAACATATGTTGTGAGAGTGAGGAAAAAGTGAGATGAGTGAAGATATAGTCTATGTATAGAAAAATATATCTATAACATAGGCCAGATATAGCCTATATCTAGGCTATAATAAATCTATAAATTAGATATATTTTGTCAAATGTATGACAAATGCGACATTTGCACCAGTTTCTTTGCTTCAGTAGTCTATGTAAAGTATGATAATTATTTAGGAACTGTTGTTACTCACAAACATTCACATTCATTCCTGACTGTCTGCTCAGCCTATTATTTTGTATTAGCCTATTTGTGTGTAGGCTACACGCACTTTCAGCTATCCTAGATCAACTTTATTCAGTGAGTTCCGTGAACTACATCATATTAAAATGAAAAGGAAAAAATAGAGGCATCTTTAGTTCATATTTGAAGTTAGTCATTAATTGCCACTATCTCTACGCTGTTATCTAAAAAGCAGACTAGCGCCAAATTCTGCCTACAACAAGCGCCAATGTTCGCGCTGCCAATGGCTCGCGCCTCTGCTGGCGCTGAATTTGAACTGTCATTGCGGCAAACTGCTATAAAAACTGGCGATGTAGGAATGCATTCCAGCACACTCAATTGTCAGGTGCTTTAATACTGATCAAGAGGCCGCGTTTTCAGGTGAGATATCTTTTTTTTTTTTTAAGATTACAGTTTTGCAACTTCTTAACGGAGACACAAGGAGGGCAAGCAACATGGACATTTTAGCCTAAAAGCTTTGGGGTAGATTAGGCCATTTATATTATATAGCCTACATATTCTAATTGGCACATATTATCCTTTCGCATGTCACAGATAGCTTCTTATAGGAACAAACCACAGGCCTATTTTATACTGTAGTCCGCCTATTGCAGGTAACCTATGGGGGGCTTGCTGTGTATAATTCTGTTGAATGTGAGTCATAGGCAGTTGTCTTTGTTTAGCATTCTCAACTCTAAACCCCACCTGGAGATGTGTCCTCAGAAACCGTAACAACAACATATTTCGCAGGCACACAGTAACTTAGTTGAACAATTAAATGAGCAATGCGCTCTTGGACATCATCACACAGGTAGGCTTTAGCATTAAAACTACTTTGTATCAGGTTATATACTGTGAAGGTTTGTTTAATTTAAGGCTATAGAATGATCCAGTGCAGACACAACATTTCCACAACATTTCCATAGGCTACTTAATTTCCTGAATCGTCCCTGTGGCCTGTAGCTCCTCGCAGAAAAGAGCCTAGTTTGGGGCTGGTATGTAGGCAGTGTAGTTAGCTGATTGTTTCATTTCAGTTGCAATCACTAACAATACTGCCAACACAACAGCCTACATCAAACACCAATAAACGCTCTTTTTCTCATGTTGGGAAGTACGTAGGTCCTGTATTTTCAATTAATGCATGTTGCCGTGTAAAAAAAAACTCCTGTATTTTTTATTCAGTCTGTGGTACAAAACATGGTCATGGCAGAATTAACTGGCAAACTTCTGAAAGACAGACTGTGGTCTGTGGTCATCTGGCAGTGTAGTTAGCTGATTACCAAAATATCCGTAATCACTAACCTCACAGCCAGGTGAACAAGACAGATTTTTCAGCTCATCTCATGTCTTTATGTCTGAACGTGGGGAAAAGGTTTGCTGGTGGTGGCTTTATGAATTATGTTTGTAAATAAACAAATCTATGAAAATGGTAAACTGACTAAGGTTTTTTTTTGTTATGAATGAAAATATTGTGCAGTGTGGAATAAGTTTATTCAAAAAATGTATTGGGTAATAATCATAGACTGGTAATAATAATCACCTCCTTGCGCGTAAAGACGCAAAAAGCGCAAAAAGCGTTAAACGCGCATTCGCAGCTCTAGGGTGCATGGTGTCTCCCTGGCAACAGACAACAAAAAGAATTCATTTTGAGCTAGCGATATTGTAGGCTCAGCTAGTTTTGTTGTGAAGACTGAAATGGAAACAAATCCAGTGGACGATGTGAATGGACAAGAGCTTGCCGCATTGGAAGCACAGTTTACTATTTTTGTTGGATCTTCGCCTGAGGATGTTTCATATGCGAAGACTTTCTGGAATTCACTTGCACTGCAACCGCCGATAGAGTCGAGGCTGGTGTCAGCAGATATCAGTCAACGACTAAAAGTAGCTAAAGTTCCATGTAGGTATTATCTTGACTATACGTGTAGCATCGAATACTATAAACATAACATACTTAGTTTGTAAAGTGATATGAAATATGAGATACTGTCTTTGTTTTGAGTTCAGCTATTAAAACTGCTACAAGGCCCAGTGCACCTCGTGAGTAGCCCCTCCTCTGTCACTTCTGCCAGATGTTACATTTAACAGCCTGTTTTCAGATTATATTTGCTCTTGTATGGCATAATGTAAATTTAAGCTACCCTGTATTTCAGAGAATGATGCACTTTTTGAACAAGTTTATGAACAGAGAACCGAGGAGGACAGGCAAAAGTACAAAGACATGGTGAGAACATGTTGATTATCGATAGATATTTTGAGGCCTAGTAGAATGTCTTTCGAACAGTCTTTGACTTTGACTTTGATTACTCAATGAATAAGCACCAATAAACACCATAATTTAAATTCCAGTGGGTTGAAAGACAGTAGTATCAAATAGCAATAGATATTTCACTTTCGTAAACAACTAGGACAGAGACACCTTGTACTCTTAGTTACTGTTTATTCAAGTACCCGCTAAACTGCTCAACACTGGCAGACAATAAGGACCAGACTGCCTTAGTGTTAGAGGTTTACTGAAATATGTTTAAACCTCTTAAAGCTTCTGTGTGTAGGATTTATCTTCTATTTATCTTCGTCTTTTATCAAAAATATATTTTTTATTTTAAAAATATAATGTAAAACGATGGTAATTACCTCCATGAATAAATTGTAGAGTTCTGGTAAACTTGGTAATTTCCATTTATATATAGATATGGCTGGGGACCAAAGAAGAATATCCATTTTGCGCCGCCATTTTCAAAAGTACGGGTTCTTGTAGGGGAGAGCAGTATCGTATATTCAGCTCCACCTTTCGCGTTTCCGCTCAGAGACTGAGTAGCAGAAACTGAGATAAGAGCGAGCGTGCGAGCGAGCGTTCGGCCTCCGTAGCAAGAAATTAGGATTGTGGGAAGGGGAGGGCTAATACATTTTATTCAAACGTATGCAGTATACCACTTCGCCGATAGATGGGGAATTCTGATACGATCCTACACATAGAGGCTTTAAGGCACACCCCTATTTTTCCTTTTTTTCAAAACAACGGCATACCCAAATTGAAAGCTTGACAGTTCCTACATAGTTTTAGACTCAGGGATGTGCCTCATACCATTGGAAAGGTGACACCCTCAAGTTTTTTTTCTAGAGGAATATGTATGTTTCTGTGACATATGGACACAGAGTTATAGAGGTTGGAACTAAGTTTTTTTTTCCGCTCATTTCAAATGTCTATGAACTAACTAAGATATGAAGGTACCATCCATATGATACCCCCAAATAAAAAAATCTAAGTCCTAACTCCATCTCTCAACCTGTTACACAAAAAAATTGAAGTAAAAAGACCAAAAATAGGATTTTTGAATATACATTTTTGAAAAATATGTTTATGCGTTTTGATTGGGACCCCTATGTAAATTCCCATAGAGACTTTTTGTAAACAAGAGGGCCTACTGACATTCAAAAGTTTATAACTTGAAAACCCCTTTGCCTAGAAACATAAAATTGGGGAGGCGTCCCAGATATGGGCGGGTGTGCCTTAAGGGGTTAAAGATCAGGATGTGGATGGCAGTTAAGATTGAGCCAGGCTTGAGAATACTGGCCCACATGCTGCATTAAGAAAATAAATCTCTAGCAGATTTAAACAGACACAAGGCTCTGAATTTTACAGTTATTTTTAGCTCCATCCAGTATTGTAAAATAAGAGAGAATAATTAGTTTGCAGAGATTGCAAAAATGTTATTTACTGCACTTAAATTTTTCATTGTTAACGTCACTCAGAATAGTGACATGGGTGATTAACCTTTGACCTCATTTATTTTCAGGGCGTCAAATATCTGAAAACAATGGTCTCCTGCCAACAAATCAAACATGTACTTTGCATGACTGTAGTATCAATAATTTTCTGTATAATAGACATTCTGAAGCGACACCTATCAATTAATATCACAGTACCACATTTAAAAAATAATATAAAATAAATAAATAAAAGACATGACACAAAATGAAGGAATTAGTCACTATTACTGGGTACAAAAAAAAACAAGTTGGCACTCCTTTATGCATCAGTTTGCGTTTAGTAGTTTATTATAAATACCTATGTGCTGATGAGGCACTGCTGGGGCGGTAACCAACCAATCTATGATGATGATTACCTGCAGTGATAATAACAGCAACATTGCCTAGTGTAATACAAGGCTCGAAATCCTTACCACACACGGGTCACATCAGAACAAGTGTCTGTGAGTTAAACTGTTATTGCAAAGTAGCAGACATGCAGTATGTCACTTTAACTACTTTTTCACCAGGATGTATATAATAATGTATTTTTCTGTGTTTGCCATTGTGTACAGTCTGGTATATGTCCAGCTTCCTCTCTGTGATGGTGAAATATGATCATCCAAAATGTTTACACCACCTGATATGGGCTGAGGTTTATTTTACACTACAATATGATAATCATGAGGGATTGCCCACAGCTCAGATCACCTTATCCTTTAAAGGTCCTGCAAATTAAATCAAAGGAGCATCTAACATTGATTTAGAGGGTTCATCCATGTCCAGTAGACATAAATCCTCCCACTGCCGACATAGAAGCAGCCAATCCAGTAATGCTGTGCTGGGGGCCGGCATCTCTTACACTCATGCTTAGTCCCATTTAGACTGCTCTCTTTGCCGTGATGAATGTGTCTGCAGTGTCTCTCTATGGCCACATCCCACAAACCACACAAGCTAATCGGATTAGCAAGAAGGGCTGTGAGTGCCCTCAGATCAATTCATCTAAGAGGGGTTATGAGAATTAAGGGACCATTGATTTATCCCACCAGAGGTTACTGTCAGACTAAGAAAACAGCTCATCATCTTGTTTTAAACGAGACAGGATGCTGACCACAGCTACTGGCCCCTATTTTTGCAGCCTTGCCTTTATGAGTTACTCCACCATTTTATTTTCCTTTTTTTTAAAGGATGGATGATGCAGAGACGTAGTGCAGGTCTCTTTATCTTATCCTGCTGTTAGTTTGGTGAACACCAAATGCCTCTGTAGCCTGCTATATCAGTTATTATTCCTTCTTTTTTTAATTTAGTCATTAATTTCCTAAATACTAATGTAGCTTTTATAGCATTTATTAAATGTAATTAATAATTTAAAGCCTTTGGGAGATAGTTACCTACCAGCCCTCATTTCTCAGTTGCAGCATAAAAGCTTAGAGCTATGGCTAGATTTAGTCACTCCTATTTCTCAGCCTTTTTTGCTGAGAGTAATCAACCTGGAAGCCTTGCAATGGATTGGTCTCTAGAGGAAAGATCTGTTTGATGAGTTTGCTCTTAAGTAATTGACCCACTCCTGTAGCTCTCTGAATCAGGGCATTTAAGGGAAATTGTACATTTCAGAACAGTTACATTTTACGCTTTCCCTAAAGCTTTGGCCCAGTTCACCCACTTTTCATTGATCTTATTCTCCAGGACTGGGATTTTTTGTCCATATAGTCTAGTTCAAATAGACCAAATGGTTAAAACAGCATGCAGAAGACTTTAAAATATGGCTTACAATGATCAATTATAACATTTAAAGTATTCAACATGTCTACAAACTGGTATTTTTGTAGTTCAAATGAAAATATATTATTGGTGTGACTTTGAATTGACAACCTCGCTGTAATTGTGTAACCCCACGGTGAAATGACATCTTCTCCGCATGTGTAACAGATTTAATCAAACAGCAATAACGTCTGAAAGCCTGGTCCCCTATTTCCTAAAGTGTTAAATTATGAGGCATGTTTGGTAATTGCTGCTGTTGTCTTAAAAAGACCAGCTGCTCGCCATGCAAGGTTAATATCAGTATACACAGAGAAATCTGTGCCAGCTCATACCAGCAGCGGGGAATTGAGAAGTATACATAGAGTCCCACACACAAAGGTTTTGGGTTGTACTAATGGTACTATGTGTTTTACAATTTTTTTTTTTTTTTTTTTTCATTTTAAAGGGACAGATAAGAAGAATAGGTTATCAATAGGAATAATCCCCATAATGGGTAATGTACAAATATTCCTTTTTCCCAGGCTAAAAGGAGAGACCAGATCATGATGCTTCTAAATAGACAGAGGGAGGAAAGAATAAAGGTAAGATTTTACTTAGATTTTTAGTTTTCTTTTTTTTTTTCAAATATCAAATGATGCCTACAATAAAAAAGAGCAGTTGAGATGCACACACAGTGATGCCTCAGTCTCTTGAAGAGGTTGAGTTATCTCTTGTATAGGCTAATACAGCCATTTTAAACTTGGACGGGTGGTGTAGTGAGGCCGGATAGCCAAGTACTTTATTTCTTTTCTATCCATTAAAGTGCTCTCCCTCTTTGCCTCAGCAGTTTTTCCCAGGAGTCTCAGCAGTTCTGGCAGTGTTAGTAGTGGGGACGGGTAGAGTGGGGGTTGGGGAGGGGGTGTGTCTCTCCCTTCAGTGAATATTCATACATCTCTGGGGAGACAGGTGGTGATGAGGGTCAAGGAAAGGCCTGTCGTCTGGTCAGCCATAAATGCTTGTGGAATAGCTGGATGCTAGAAATAAGATTATTTTTAAACATGGGTGAAATAAAAGAAAAGTATTGTATGATGTTCCAATCATTCGTAGTGTGTATTCCATGAACTTGAGCCTTATGTAAACACTTAAGCTACAGTCTCAGTTTTGTAAGGGCTCATCAATTGAAGTCATGTTATGTAAATTTACAGAGAGAAATTATTTCCCAGCCTTTCAAGCCCAAGCTGTGTCATCAAAGTGACAGGTAAGCCATGTTTAAAGGTTAAATTCCAGTCTACCTGCAGTGGTCTTATTCTTCCTATGGTATTTTATATTAAATGTAGTCTTTTGAAAGATGGCACAAGTAATATGATGCTGGAGCATTTATAAATGCAGGAAGTGGCTGATGCCAGCATTAAGTATTGATCTTGGAAGCAACAAGAAAGCAGACACTGATCTTATCAGATAATTTACAGCCAGAGAAATGGAGGTATACTGTTTTGCTGACATAGCTTGCATTGATCACGGCAAATTAAAAATAAGGACTTTATGCCTGGGCAATATAAAGCTGTGACCTGCTTACTTGCCCACTTGTTTACAGTTATTTACATGGCATGTATGCACATTTCCTAAAACGCTAAATTCAATGCTAATTCAAAGACAGTAAAATGGCATAATAGTGACATTTAAATCTGGCTATATCAGTAAACAGTTATCAGTAAAGAACTACAGTTGTAATAGTTAGCTACTTTTGGGGGATTTCTTTTTACAGGAATATCAAAACTCTCACAAGTGCAATATATGCCACACAAAAGCTGTGCTGATGAAATTAAAGATGAAACTTACAAGGTTACAAGGTTTTGTATGTCCTTAAAGTACCTTGTTGATTTTAGACACAAACACTTGATTGTAGGGCTAGGTGAAAACCAAATAAGTACTGCATGCTGAAGAGTTCATGCTTAAGTGAAGTTTGGTTCTCTACAAGTGCATGATATCAACTTTTTTTTTATTCTCATTTCAGCAGGCGTAGCCCAGAAGTCCTTCCAGAAGATCTGAAAGAGGACATAGAACATGTTAGAAGTCTTGAGTAGCTTGGGGGGAGGCCTACTGAATAGCATTTTCTTTCTTATTATTAAAGGGGACACCACTGTAAAATGTAAAATTATATCTGTATGTGTTATCAAGCTTTTTTATATTGAGATAATGAAAGAAAATAAGTGACCCAGTTAAAATAAACCTATTTTGCTCAAGCTTTGCTTCTGATTTAATGAGTGCGCTTTTTCCACTAGGATATAATGCAGTGCATGACAAATAGCCTATTGTCTAGCTTACACTAGCCCGCTGTCGGTCATCTGAGCTATTGATAATGGCTTGATGGGTTTAACGTCATGAACGCCGACTCCAGCCCCGCGCCTCATTCCAGTCTGGTATGGGCTGCTGAAAGTATGCCAAAGAACAACTGAACATTTGACTTTCTCGTACCGTCTTCATTTGGAACATCAACTAGTCAGATGGACTGGAGATAAAACCGTTTTAAGGGTATATTCTTTTTTTAAAAAAAAAATGAGCAGAGACGAATGAAAGAAATGGATTTTCTCATAATAGTTGGTTCCGCACTCGTTATCTGCAGCCTACCAGCCTCCGCATCGAAGCTATTCAGTGGTAAGATATCTGCTGGTATGCGCATTTGTTCTCTATAAATAACTCATTGTGAATTTAAGTAAATACTGCAAAATAGAATGGATAAGTGGATACTTTATATACAAATGTGGTGCTATTTATATCAACAAGTAGCATGATTTCCAACCTGCGTGTGCGTCCTCGTCGAGTTATATTATAAAATGTAGTTCTCCAGGTTATGACCTATGAAATTTGTTCTTGTCAATTTTCTATGCAGACTTCTACGAGCCGAGAGGTATGTGACATCTTCTGATGTCTAATTAATCAGCAAAATAAATTGTTCAATTGTATTCTATCCCCCTTAGCAATGTTGACAGGTGTATTTTATTCATACCGTAGTCTATGTTGCCCAATAATTAACATGTCTTATGTAGAATTTCTCCTATATCTTTATAGGGCAACGGATCTGTAAGAGAGACACAGAGCGCCCCTGCTATAAAATCGCCTATTTTCAAGACAGCAGACGCAAAGTGAACTTTGAGGAGGCGAGTCGCGCGTGTAGAAGTGATGGCGGCGAGCTGCTCAGTATCGAATCGGAGGCTGAGCAGCAACTGATACAAAACTTCATCCATGACTTGAAAGCTGCAGATGGCGATTTTTGGATTGGATTACGCCGAGACGAAGGCTACGAGGAGACAAGTGGGGACTGTCCATCACAGTACTACTGGCTGGATGGGAGTCATTCAGCATTTAGGTTGTGATTTAAAACAGCCTGCCTAACGAAGTCTACTAATCTAATAGCTACAGTATTTATAAACATACATTAATTGGTACCATTAGCGGTGTATTTTGAAACACAATATTTATATTTCAGCTCAGTTATTTGTCCTAGCAAATCCTAATGATGCAGAATAAGGTTTTCCAGTGGGCATTCCCAGTTTATCCATCAGCCTACTTCATCCTACTATTCAAGCTTTTCACACACGTTCTTACTTATTGAACTTGAAACAGAAACTGGCACTGGGATGAGCCATCGTGTGGCTACGAGGTGTGTGTGGTGATGTACCACCAGCCCTCAGCCCCACCTGGGCTCGGAGGCCTCTACATGTTCCAGTGGAATGATGACAACTGCGAGACAAAGAATAATTTCATCTGCAAGTACACCAAAGGTAATCGCTACACATATCACGAAGCCAAGCCACCTTGACCATTATTTTGGTCGTTTGTTTCCTTTTCTGTTAGTGTTAGTGTTCTGGAGGAGAGTAATTTGTAATCTTCATCATCTGTAATGATTTCAGAGACATCGCCTGTACCCACGCCATCAGGAAATGGAAGTGCTCCAGGTAAATTAGGACATCATATTTCAGTTTGGAAAAAAGGGGAAAATCTTAATGTGGAAAAACATGGGTCCTACTGTTTGAATCCTTAGATTTTCCGACAGCCACAATTATGTCGAAGTCATGGATACAATGTTTTTGTAGACAAGATCACTTTTGGTAACATTAGACTAATTTGAGATATTGTTGTACCAGGTGCCCCACTACCATCTTTACAACCAAAATATCACCCAGTGACACGAACTGATGACGGAATGAGAGTTGTTGTATCTCCAAACCCAGGTACTCCGTCAATCCACAACCCTTAAACTTATAACCAACTGAAATGAAATGAAATCAACTGTATATACCTTCAATAAGGTCTAGTTTAAAGTGAAAACATCAAAGAATTGTCATCTGGCAGTCCCATCACCTTGTTCAAGACAATCCGTGACAATCCGAAGACTCTTCGTGTTTCGTTCCACACTACAATGCTGCAAGGCTTTAAACATGACATCAACTGTATGTGTTTCAGATAATCCCTTAAATATTGCATACATCATTCTTCCAACAATCCCTCTAATCCTGTTATTGATTGTTGCATCTGGAGTGTTTTGCCTCAAGCTTTTCACCAAGAGGTATGCATCATTATTTCCTATTTATGTTTGTATTGCAGATGTTTTTTTCTTGTATACGACACTCCATTCTGCAGATTTGCAGGTCAACTTATCCTATCCTAACCCTAACATTATGTGTTATGTAGGGGTAAGGAACAGACGGAGGCCTGCACCAAAGAGCCAGGTTTTTGGGTGTCTGATGATGGCTGTGATAGCCCCAATCAAGACGTTTACAATGTCATAAGGAAACAGCATGAGGCAGACCTGGCGGGGACGAGGCCGGACATTAAGAACACTTCCTTCCTGGGTTCTTCTCCCGACACACCGCCTGAGGACTACGACAACCTGGCTGGACGTGACACAGAAAGCGGCTTTGTGACGTTGGCAAGCACCGAAAGCGGCTTTGTAACCAATGACATTTATGACATGTGCCAGTTGCGTAGCAGTGGACGATACCACCGTGACACAGGATGGCTGGACAGTGACCTATATGGCTACTGATGAACTAATTAAACACTGAACCAAGTGGCAAGGGCTTGCTTTTCTCCCTCCCACCCCACAGCAGTTGTTTCAGTGTGCATTTGACCATATCCAGGTACCATCAGGGTTCCATCCTGGTGTTTCCTGCATGCATTTGAATACATTACCATCCTGAACCCCTGCCCGATGAAGAGATATCCTGTCCTCACATACTGAAAACTGCACTTACTTCTTGGTCGCATGAAGAGACTTGGAGCCCAGTGCTTCAGAAGAGTATCTATAGGTTTGCATAATGTTAGTGGCAGTACACCGAAATGAAATGCTCTCCTAGCAATGATATCAAAAGGTCTGAATAAAGTCTGAAGTGACCTACAGATGTGCACTGTGGTGCCCCTTACGAGTTCAGCATTACTAGAAGAGAATCAGGGCATCTTGTACTGCAGTGTTTGGATATCTTTGACAAACAGCAGAAAAACATCCAGAACACACTTGAACAGCCAACTGATGTGCACCTAATGCGGTTTTCTTTTCACACATTAACCAAAGGGTCATAGGATACAAGACCACTAATTAGAGATGGGCATCTACTTTTCTTCTGCACAACTTTAATGTTTGTATGATTGGCTTTAGCATTTTGTGTTATTTGTTTTGTGCACTAAATATATCGGTGAGTGATGGCCAGCTTTGTGTAAGGTTAAATGTGGATTTCCAAAGAATCTGGTAACCTTACTAAATGAAAATATATGAAACCAACAAACTCCTAACTCTACCAGGATGGCTCTGCGACACCCCTACTAAGAAACACCTGTAATGTAACTGAGGGTGGTTTTGCATGACCCTCTGTTTCTGCTTTTCTTTTGGGAGTGCTGTTGCAGGGCAGATGATATGGTAGAGACCTCTGTCCTCTGCAGATTGCCATTGATTGCCATGGCCCGAGTTATTGATTCTGAGGCTCTTGCTACTTTTCCTACACTGGAATCAATGAATGTGTTTGTCATGCAGAGGAAGCTAAGACAAAAAAAACAATGTGAAATGATCATAAACATGAAGGTGTAGTGCAACCGATATCTGTTAATGAATAAAGAATGCAAAGTTTTTGTACACTGCAATGATAAGCTGAGCAGCATGAGATTGGTAGGCTAAAGTGCTGTAGTGGGATTTGAGACAGTAAACCAACTTGGATTCTCTTATTTGGGATTTGGTAATCAGACATAAGAATATCATTAGATGTGTGGAGATATTTTCTTGTTAATCAACAGTCATGCTTCTAATTCCATTTCCATTACTGGATTCACCAACTGTTATTAAATCATGTATAAATGTGCCAATAGATGAGGCAATGGCTTTAGAGTTTGGCTAAGTAGTTGCCTTGTCATTTAACTGCATGTACCATTTGTGTAGATGTAGATGCCTTTAGCTATAGACGCAGAGCAAACAGGTGACCCACAAAAATGGCCTAGCGAACATGAAAAACAGTGTTCATTACTACCCATACAAGTTGAATGCATTCAAAGAGGATTTACCTCACTATTAATGATTACAGATAACAATGCTTAAGTAGCCTTACTGTACTAGTATCAGTAAGACAGAACACACTTAATACTTTTTCAGGTAGAGAGCTTAGTGTTGTAAGGTATGTGTGGTCACTATTCCTCAATAACTATTCTTCAACTGCCACTAGAACAGTTCCTGGCATTGCATGCAAATACAACCCTTTACAATCATAAAGCCCAAGACATCGCTTTACTCCAAACAAACGTTTGAAATACTGAAACAGAAGCAAAGAATTAGTTACCTCAGGTTCTTTTTATTGGTTATTCCCCAAGACATTTCTCTGCCTTGTCAGAAGGAAAGGGATGTAACGTGTTCATATACAAACAGGACACATTCTAATGACGCAACAGAAATGGTATGCATTTGAACTGTCTGTTTACATTTGAAGCGAATGTTTCGCCATCACGTATTGCATGTAGCGTCTAAAACACCCTAACAAATCCACATCCATTGACTTCTGATGCAATGGACCCAATGTTACATCTTATGAGAAAATCATGCAACTGTTTCTGTACAAATGATATAAGTTAAAAGTCAGCATACAGAACATTTCATTATGAACAAAGAAGATCTTTAAGAACAAAAAAAAAAAGGGGTGGTGATGGCACAGAAAAGCAGGTGGGTGGGGGGGTTAATAGAAGGGGACTACCATATCAGTGTGCGCAGTTAAGGAGATACGTGGGAGTTTTATTGTGGTCCCTTAAAGAAAAACAGCCATGTTAACGATGCATTTGTCTGTGGAGGACTGATGTCTGCAATGGCTGCTTGTCTATTGGTGTGAACATACACTGGCAGCAGTGCCATGCTGGGAGGGGGGAGGCCTGAACCATGCTCTACTCATGCACAGAGCCGTGCTGGATTCGGAACCAAACCCAGCCACTGGTTAACCTACATTATGCCTAACAGAGAGTAGAATAGCTGCTTCTAGAGTCAGTGTACTGTACAGTTTTTGTCTTACCAGTGCAGATGCATGTGTGTGTGTGGCATTGAGAGTAGATAGTGCCACCTAACAGAGTGCTACAGGAAAGCTCGGAAACGTTAAGGATAAGTGGGTCTTTAGGTCAGGCTCAAAAGCATCAGGGCTTTAGCTCTCGTGAGCAAGTGACCAGATAGTGTATTTAACAGGCGAGTAGAGAACCCAGGTGTGAAAGAGGGAGAGAATGAAAGAGTGAGTAACAAAAGACTACAGCAATAACAGAGTTTGCCCTGAAGGTACACAGACTCCCTCTGCACCACTGAATTGTGTTAAAATGTCCAACTAATGATACCAGACATCAGTACTGAGGTTACAGGCGTGAGAGACACCGAAAGCTCCTCCTCTGTGTGGATCCTCTAGGCCAGGGCAAGAACTGCAAAAGAAACATACAATGTAAACCTACCAATACTTAACTGTACAGCAATGGGAAAAAAAGAGCAGATTCATCTTAAGGAATACTTAGACACTTAATATGAGGCAAGGGAAGTATTCTGTTTATGGAAGAGTGTGTAGAACAGCGTTTCCTCTTACCGCTTATTGCCTCTTGAGCAAAGTACTTGACATCCATGTCTGAATCTGTGGCCAGCCTCTCCAGTACCGGCTTCACCTCAGCCTGCAGAGAACTACAACACCCAAAGGGCTCAGTGCAAGACCAGAATCCCACCCTCATTGGATAAAGATGCATTTTCAATCACATAGCCAGCTATGGCCTATATGGTCTTGTTAACCTTAAAAAAAAAGACAGAACATTAAATCCACATACTTGCTGTCCAGCACTGGGCCAATTTTCTGCAGGGTCTTGGCCACGTTGAAGCGGACGTTAGCCACCTGGTCGTTGGCCATCTTCAGCGCCACAGGGAGCATGTGTTTGGTGGTGATCTCCTGACCACAAGCCTCCGACAAGGCCTGGGAGAGCATCACATTTGCAAAATTAGGACAGACATGGCAAGAAACCATCTTATTCACATCTTATTCTTTCACAAAGAATCTGCATCTTGCAATATGTTCTACAACATTATATAACTGCTCTACACCACTTATTTAAGAGCTACATGTGCATGGGTCACTGTGTGGATGGGCAGGACCCATAAAAGCGGTAGCAGACTAGCCCATTTCCTGCTCACTAGTCGTTGAGCCAGATCACTCACATTGATACAGAAGAGGGTGGTCATCCTGTGGAGGTAGTTTGGGTCGTTGGCCATGCCCAGGACTTTGGGCACAATGGTGTTCTGAGCCCACTCGGCACCAAACTTCTCCACCAACTTCATCAGATTACATGTGGCGGCCTCCCTAATGGCATAAACTGTAAACAAAGAAGGAGCAATGGCAACGTCCATTAAGGTCATCCCAGGTGGTATGGAAAATATGAACTAAAATGCAAAAAGGTGAGAGAATCTTTAGCCTGGAGGGCAAGAACTGTGAGTGTAGTAGTGGAAGGAGGGGAGAAAAAGAAAATGGGACAGGACACTTCATTTCACTTTATTTCTAGGGGCCCATGATTGCCGTGATGCAAAAAACGTGGGTGGAATCACAGATCCAGACATGCTTTCACCCTACAAAAATGGAATTATGCCACTATGCGAGTTTGTTTACAGATTACCTACTATATTTGCAATGTTTCCAGAGGAGTGGCCCACCTCCTGATAAACAACGTCTTTATCAGGAGGTAAAGACAGAAAAAGAAAACATTTCCTCATACAGAAAATACAAGTGGACGCATAAAATAAAGTGCATTTGGAGCGTTCAGCTTCAATGAGTACCAGTGTGAACCAGAGTGTAGAGTGGAGAAGACTGACTAGTCTTAGGAGAGATGCCAGTGTTACTAAATGTACGAGAGATTTAAGAAAATGTAGGGACTCCATATACATACGTCTCCATATATGTCCATATATATTTAACTCTATAGTAATAGACTAACAATAGTAATTTCTAAGATGCTTTGTCAATTGTACTCCAAAACAATGCTTTAAGTTCAAATAGGTGCTTACCATGATCAACAAGCCAAGCCATGCAGAGAGAATTCAGCTTCTCATCAAAAAACTCCACACCCTGGAAAAGCAGATACGGTTTACCGGACATCAGTTTAGGGAATGAGATGCTAATTCGCTGCGTACAAAGTAACAGATGATGCTTTGTTAACTGTCCTAGACTCACCAACTGTCCAGCCAGCAGGGGCATGTACTCGATGATGGCCAACCGTACCCTCCACTTGGCATCTTCAGCCAGCTCCACAATGGCCGGCAACAAAGACTGGGACAGCTGACGGATGCCAATCACCTCGTTGACACAATCCAGGTTGGAGATGATGTTCAGGCGAACCTCAGGGCACTGGAGAAATATTCAATGTAGTCTTGTGAAAATGTCCAATGCTAAACCTTTAAATGGTGACATCTACCACAAATACATCTATAGTCCTGTCAGACAAGAAATAGATATGGCTATAATTTAGCTTGCAGTTTAATGAGAAATGTGATCGAAGATTCCATGTTTGTGATATCTAGAAGTTAATCTGTAACCTCATTAGCATAGTTTAATTTTAAAAATTGCAAAGTTAGAAAGGTTATCTTTTCATATCCATAACAATCATATCATAATTAAATTCTAAATTCTCATTAGCATAGCTAACATGAATTTACTAGGCAAAGGTGCTGCCCAAAATAATTGGTACATTGATCCAGTAGCAACATTGATAAGGAAAATTCAATTTCATTTTGACAACTGAACAAATTAGTAACGGAATACCATCATGATGTAGAGATAAAGATAGTGAATGCCAAAAACTAGGGTGTTTTTATCTTGTCTCTAAAAGTCAGTCAGTAAGTTAAAGCTGTAGCTTTCCTAAAAAAAAAGACTGGGATGAGGGGAAATTTTTAATGCAATGCAAAGATCAACGGTAAGATCAATGATCAAAGTTTATCTTCTCTAGGTAGACATTATGTGAATGGTGGACCAGTGATCTACCAACCACACATCTTGTAGGAAAGCCGAAAAAGATGGAAAACTGTGCAAAAAGTGGTCACATGTACAATGCATGAATGAGTAGCTTGAACAGAACAAAAAAAGTCGGTTGTCTACATTCCACCCTCAATAAAATCATGCCAAGTATGTGGTTGAGTTACATTGTACTTCACTGGCACATCACATCATTAGTAGGCCCAAATGTTAATGCTGAATATAGTGGCTGGTCAGTAATCAAACCATGCCGGCACAAACAAGTTGATACTGGTAAAGCCAGGCTTTAAACTGGTATTTTCTGTAAATTACATTGCATTGCAAAGTATTAGGAACACACTAGAGCCATTGTTTGTAGACATCCATTGTAAGAGAACTGGATTTTTGCCAATGCAAAAATCTGAAATGCTGAGCTGATGTGTTGCTTTTCACTACATTTCCAGCGGGTCAGAACAGTAGAACTGTAAAACTCTTCTTGAGACAAATAACACGGAATTAAATCGGCTGAATATTTATAACGTACAAGTTTGCATTGAATTTGTATAAATTACCTGTTAATTAGAGGCAGGCCTGGTGTTTTGATGACCTGACAGACCATCTGACAGAAAGTCTGTCATATACTTTTTTCATCAATTTGTATAATAATTAACCAATTAGTCCAAAAAAAAAAAAAAAAAATTCTTCAAAAAAATCTAGACTAATGCCTCGCTAATAAGATATAACGAGTATGATTAAATATTTAAACTATATATGTAACTGGTAAACTCTATGGATATTAAAGTTAAAGGTAGATTCACATATACACACATGTATTTATTACACAGACAATGTTTCACGATTAATGGTTAAATAAATTTAGCATAAATCTCTCAGGCTCATTTGAGATCTACTTTGAAAAGATTGTAATTTGAGACAAGCAGGCAATATACAATAGCCCAACTAAGCTTTTATTACCAGGACAAAATCTGCTTACCTCATCTTTGAGCTGTGCCAAGAACAGTGGCAGCAGATGTTCAATGGTGTTGTCTTTACCCAAGATAGTAGACAAACCCATGATAACTGAGGCCAGAGCAGACTTAACATGCTGATTGGTATCAGAAACCAGTTCCTATAAGAAATGGGCACAGGAGTAGCACCAAATATATTGTTAATTGGTCAAAGTGTCTCTCCAAATGAAACTAAAAAACTGAATAAGAGGTCTAAGTTACCTTCACACAAGGTAGTATATGAGTCATGATGATGGTCTCTCGGCTATCCTCTGGCAAATTTTCACAGAACTCTTCAGAGAAAAAGAGAGATGGACATTTGTCTCAAGATGATACAACTTTCAGCTAATGTAGGCTACTGGCTTCATAAAAAGTCCTATACAGAATCTGTCTGCTTCGGTTTCTCTGTAAGACACCTCTTCTCACTACCAGAAGAGTAAAAATGTTTGAGCCTTATAGTGACTTCAAAAAAAAAAAAAAAAAAAAGGTGTGTGTGTGTCTCAGCACAATGATATACCTTCCACACTGCTATTCTAGCACTCTTTTATGAAATTGCAAATCCTAAACTATCAAAACACACCATATTGACATGATTGAAATGATGATTTCATCATTTAAGTAGCAGCTTAGAAGCATTTTTCTTCAGAAAGTTCACTTACCTTTAACCTTATTTGCTGCAGCAGCTCGAACCTCAGCCTCACAATCCTTCAGAAGGTTCTGGAAGGCTGGTACCAAGTCATTTTTGGTGATCTCTGGCCCCACTGCTTTTTGGAGCTGAACAAACCAATGACACACAGTTAATTCCACTGCTTCAAAAACAGCCATAATGTCTTTCAGCAAACAGATCCAGACTGTTTGATAAAGTCTTACTGTAATTTCTTTACTATGAACTAGCAATGCTCACACACCTCTGAGAACTTGTCAGCAACCATGTAGCGGACCCTCCATGACTTGTCCTCTGCTGCCTGGCGGAGGGTGGGCATGACCAGGCTTTCCAAATCCTCCTGGGGCAGCAGCTGGGCGATGCTAACACAGGCCTCCACAGCCAGCAGCCGCACAGAGTCCTGCCATCCCAGCAACATTAAAATGGAATAAGGTCAGAACTATGACAAATGTGTGCGTCTCATCCAAGTAATGAAAGTACTGCAAAGAAAAACTTTGAAGGGGACCACACACACACACTAAGGCTATGCCAACAGAGCAGTTCAAAAAACAGTGAATTCCCACCTGCTCATCAGAAGCCAGTGCTGTGAACAGAGAAATTATGTCACTTTTGACATACTCCAACTCCAAAACCTTGGCAAACTCCCCAAGTTTTGAGGCAGCGGCACGGCGAACCATGGGTGTGTCATCAGAACACAAGTTGCGGAAGTGCCTAGAGGTTGGGAATGAAATCACCTTAACATACTGCCAGCTATATGATATTAATTTCACATTAGGTTGATAAAAGCTGGTTCAGAAATATATATGTACTTCAGCAGCTCTCATTCACAAGCTGCAAATGATGGCAACTACAACGTTGAAAATTTAAATGGCATCTTACTGGCGGATCTCTGCTTTGACAGTGCTGGAGACGCGTGGGTAGCACACGCTGAAGAGGCCGCATGCGGAGGTGCGGGAGGTGAACCAGTCGCCACTGGCCAGCCTCTTCACCAGGGGCTCAAAGTGCACCTCAAGGTCCACGGGGGAGTGCTCATGGGAGATCTTACGCAGGGACTCCACAGCCTTGTCACGTACAACGGTCTCTTCTACCGTGGCCAGGCTCTCCAGTGGGGGCTGAGGATAAAGACCCGAAGTGTTTAAAAGTAGCTGCCTTAAAACAGCCAAATCAGAATTTATAGCTATGTGAATGCAAAATACATAATAAAACAGTGACAATCAGCAATAACAACAAACAGAAAATAACACAAAAAAACTAAACAATTATGTCTTAACAAAAAAAAAAAAAAAAAAAACACACTACAAATGACATGGTAAGAAAACAATATTTAAAATGATGAAAATCTAATGAAACCTAAGTTCACTGCCCTTCATATCTTGGTACATACCAAGAGACAATGCACATACTCCGGGCCTCCCACCAGCATGGTGAAGTTACCAAGCTGCTCGGCAAGTGCAAGGAGCACTTCATCTTCATCATAGATGGTATCTGGGAAGGAGAAAGGTGGCGTAAGTACTGAATTTCCCACTGCTACCCCTTAACCAATTGTTTGCTACTGTGGAACTGAACACATTTTCTGTTGTGCAGTTAAGAGCTCTTACCAAAAAAAATGACGGGTCAATGTATTGTGCATAGAAAGTCTATAGGTAGGATAAATCCAAATTTAATATTAAATAACATTCAACTTCTTTTTTCAATTTTGAGACAAAAAGCTGGGCAAAATGCAGCCGTCTTGAAGACAGAAAGGCTGCATACTGTGCCTTTTGATTAAAAACCAACCCTCTGTTACATCCTGATATGCTGACTACTGTGATGTCTTAAAACAATGCTGACCATGTAAACGATAACTATTAGACGCACAATATGCCTGGAGCAATGCTTGCCACTAGTGAGAGAGATTTTATAAGAATAGCATCAGGCATTTTTCAAAGTCCCCATGTACCTGTAAGAAAGGGAAGGAGCTCAGTGCGAGTCCTCTCCACTCCTAGAGCTAAAGCAATTGTTGACAACTTCTTGATGCTGTTCAAGCGTAGCTGTAAATACATTAGAGAGGAAAATTAGGGCATGGATAAATCAGTCTTTAACATGCCGTTTAAAACGTACTTGAGCACAAAAATGTTAATATATTACAGCTGTTAAACAAAACAACAGAAAAGTATGTTCATTATGTTCCTAAATTTTGTTGTGCATTGGTGAAATCTGTTAACTTTAGCAATACACTGTCGCTTGCAGTGCTACCCGGCATTGCTAGCTAGTCGTGGGTGCTCATGATAATCTTGGACACTAACTGGCTATCGCTTCTCCCTAAGAATAGGCTGGAAAGAGACGGTTTCGCTAAGCAGATAACACACCTTATTCCATGGGCAAACCAGCGTTCTACTTACGGTAATACAACATTGTGCAACGCGAATCGGCTTCGTGACAGCAATGACCAACGTTATAAACTGTTGTCATGAAAGATTTATCGTTTGACCATAAAAATAGAAATCTATAAAGTATCCACTGCCCCTAATCGTAACCAAATTAACTTCATTCCAAGCAGAACAAGTTACTTAATGAAGAGGTTTTTGAGACACATTGGAGATTTGCCACTTTAGCCATTTAGCCTAATGACCTGAGATTAGCCTCACCTCAAAACTCATTTAAACTGTTAATGTAAAATAGCATAAACTCATCGAGACGTGGAGAACACGTTCAGAATACTACTTTGAATTTAGCAGTTTAGCAAAAACTCAAATTGTGAAATTGGGACGCTAGAAACATGACAGCGGTGTAGGCCAGGCCGGTATGCTAAGCTGTGTTAACGTTAGCCTCACTATGACAAGCGCATTTCCACTTTACAAAGCCATATCCGAGAATTTTTATATTATTTAATATATTCAAAAAGCAAGTCGTGATGATTATACATTTTACCTGAACATCCTCGTTGCGCAGTTCATCAATGAGTACAGCAATAGGGTACAGAGAATCATCTCCATCTGCGGCCGCCATCTTGGATAATGTATGGTAAACCCGCTTCCTACGGAGGTTTCTTATGTCCTAGCAGTGTCCCTTTCCGAAAATTCTGTTATCCTTCTAAAATTTTCCACTTGGGGGCACCAATGGGCAAATATTCTGCAATTCTGATTTAAAATCCGTAGCATGCAAATTTTCTGTTATAGAGTAGCCATTCGTGCCATACACTTCAAGGGCTTTCTCAAGTCCCAAATCAAACACAGGAAATATCAATCACACTTGGCCACAGAGACAAGTAGAATTTAGGTCCAGTGAAATCATCAATATTAACCACTATGACTGACGTGTCGGCACTAGTAGGCCTATGATGTAAGATACTGAACATACTGGAATGAATCAGACCACTGCAAGGCATCACCTGATCACATGAACAGCGCATATAAAATAAAGTAAATTTAGAAACACTTCAATGGATTTCATTTTCTACAAGTCCTGAAATGTTAAATTCTTACTGGACTTATGCTCCTTCAAAAAAAAAAAAAAAAAAAAAAAAATCCTTGGTTTATGCAGTATCTGATCAGTACTAGTCAATTTGGAGTCTGCAGAGGATAACACACCACTTACCACACAACATACCATAAGAACATTTCTTTAGAATTTTAGAATGAAAAACATCATTGATAATTTTGCACAAACGATTTGCCAGCATCCTTAAACTGCATTTGCATTGACTTCAATTATCAACATCACCAATTTATTTGAAATTACAATGTTTATCGCTTTCCCTATATGCACATCACTCACCAATCGTACTACTGTCTTTCATTTTGCAAAATATAACAGAGAGAAGAGATCCATTTGATTATGCCCTTTAAGCTTAAGTTGCCAATTACAACTTTTTTGTCACAGGAGGGTGAAGTACATTTGGATCAGAGCACTGGACCTGTACAGATTTTTGATGTCTGACAGTTAACACTTACTTGACATATACTACATTGAAAAACACTGAAGTACCTCAATAGAGACATGACTTGATATTGGTCCACTTTTGACCATTTAAATCCTGGTCATTTTTATTGTCCAAGTCAGGCTCAGACGACATTAAGAAGACACCACAAACAGGGGGACTGTTGAGGTCCTTAAAGGGTCAGTTTCTCAATATTTTTTCCGCACTCTCTCTCACACTCTCTCACACACACACACACACACACACACACACACACACACACACACACACACACACACACACACTCACTTAACCTGTGGGGCACGGACCAGCCAGCGCATACAGTCAAAATTTGAATGTGGCATAAAGGAATGGAGCAGATGGCGTAATCATACAGACTGTACACAAGTTGTGTCTATGGCCACTCGAGGAAATGATGGAATGCTGAGAGCAAGACAGTGGACCATAAGCCCAATGTTTCAGACAGCAGGCAAACATGACTACCAGTATCCTGCTTCTACTTGCTTCAGTAAAAATGTTCATTATACATATGTACATAATATATATCCACATTCTCAAAAAACTTAAATAAACACGCACACCCACATGCACACGTGCACACACGCAATCAGTATGATACAATACTATGACCCCGAGTCTTAAGATGAGAGAGAAAACTTCAGGGCATATGGGGGGCGGGGTCAAGGTTGTGTCCGTCTCCTGCCGTGTTTTGGCCGTCGAGGTTTGAGTATTACATAGCTGCTATATGTTGTGTGCTGCTCCGAGAAGAATGGTATAAAGAAGGCTCTGAAGAACTTTGACGACCTGTTTAAGAGAGACAGTACATCAGGAGCTCATTATAACACATTTGTATGTGGGAACATAATGGAGTAACAGTATACTGTGTCAACAAAAATAAGCATTAATTTACAGAGCTCTGTTCGTGAGAGAAACAAGATTCTGTGTGTCAAGGTTAATCTGACAAACTGAGAGATTAACTTCAAAGGGGAAATCCTAAGTGACCTATATTCCTAGTTCAAGCAATCCTGCGTAAACTCTCCAAGAGGGCATTTACACATCACTTGTGCAAACTTAGCAATTATCAGAAGATATAATACAGAAACAGAAATAAAATAAAACTGAACTGACCTGCTCGCATCAAGAAAAGGCTTCACAACAATGATGCTCCACTCCTCTTTGTTGGCAGCGTAACGTGGCTCACGAGGAGCCACTTTTTCCAGGGCCAAGTCCACCAGGTAGTGGCACTGTTTGAGGTCCACCTGAAAAAGAGCCAGACGCTGGAACACCTGCCTTAACGTGCATGTCTATTTTTGAGGATATTTAAAAATGTTAAGGTGCTTGGCTACTGCTGCACTTGCATATCGTGATGTCTCCTCAAGGTTCTGATCATTCATATCGGTGGGAATCATACGTGTGGCCCATGGTTCACTGGAAAACGGCTTGGGAAGCTGACCCCGAAATTCTGATTGGATAAACTGCAGTTGCCAACTATGAAAAAACAAACACATTGTTGTGTCAATTCTGACAGGACTGTATTTGTGTGTGTGGGGGGGGGGGGGGGGGGGGGGGGGAGTACCCAGTTCACTAAGATTATATGTATAAACTGGAGCAGACTCACTTGTTCGGTAGTAGGAAACTGCTGGGGAAGCGATACCACTCTTTGCCCACACACACATTAACTGGCCTGCCCTCTGGTACCGTGTGGATGCTGGGGTCTTTGGCAATGCGATGGAACTCTGGATAAAGATCTAATGGGGCGTGGTAGCCTGGTAATCAATGTGTTAAAAGAGAACAAGTCCAAAAAAACAAGTAAGTAAAAGAGATTAAGACAAAGTGAAGAGCAACAACACATACACAAAGAATTGTGAAAAAAAAACATTGATTAGAATGTCTTCAACTGGTAAGTAATGAATTAGCATTTTTGCCTAAATAGAACTGCAAACTTGTGTGTACAATCCTTTTACTGACTAATGCAACAAAATAACATTAGCCATATATATATTTCAGAAATAGGCTATGGACAGACATGCCAGCAAAGGTGCACTAGGTTGATGTACTCTATCTTTGGCCTCCCCTGACCTCTGAAGAGTGCCACAGATCGTGACAGTGAAAGGACTCCAAAGAAAAGCACACAGCCCAGGGCTAGCCAATTCGAGGAGATGGTGTAGTGCTCCAGGCGATATCGCTGGAACAGGAAGTGGTAACATTTCTGCAACGACCACAGAAAAAGAAACAGCAAGTGTACAGTAAGTCTCAAGTAGCCCCAAGAGGAAGAACGCTACTCTGTCTAAAATAATTAATTTCCACAATGAACATGTCAGTTTAGCAATGCAATTCATGTCAAATGATGAGGATTCCTTGATATTCTTTGTGTAGCATTTGTGTGGCTGTTAAGCAGGATCTGAACACTCTACACAAGTGAGCTTTTCTATAGCAACAGCTATGGTATTAGCTGAATCCCCTGTAATGAGGGGATAGTTGGTTAGTTGACACGAATCAGCCAAAGACGAAGTTGACTGATGACAGTAAAATCTTTGAGGGTTCAGGGTTTAGGGCTTAGACCTCAGACAGGATATTCAGAATAAGCAACTGTCAGTGTATTATAGTACTATAAGGTAATACAACACTAAGAGAGACAAAACTAGACAGACCAGTAACTAGACCCAGCTGCAGTTATACATTGTTCCCATAGTACCTGGAGGGAAGATAGTGCCACAGCTCCACAGAGACAAATGAGAGGGTAGATAGGAAACAGAAATCGTTCTTCTTTGTGGGGTTGAGTGAAGAAGACCAGCATCCAAAGGTACATGGGGGACAGTGTTAGCCAGTAAGGGCGCCCTAGGTTTTGTACTGTAGCACACACACACAAACAAAAGAGTTGGATTATAATCTGTTGGTGTCTTACCACATAATCATTTAAAAGCATTTTGGTGAAACAGTAACATCTACAGATTAAATAACTCAACTTCAATAACCATGGAACAATTATGCTTGATTGGCCTGCAAACTCTAACGGTCCTAAAGCCCATAAAGATTCTAGAGCCCCTTTCACCCAAAACACATTTTTTTTACCGGATATCAAACAGAGGGCCTGCATGTGTGAAGCCAAACTTGATCCAAGCCTTTACTATGTAAGCCATAGTCATCAACATTAAGTAATGGTAAGAAATATTTCAGCAAGTGCCTACAATTTACTGAAATGAGCAGACTTTTTATTAACCTTCCTGTACATCTAACAATCTAATGACCACTTGAAGCCTATTGTCACTGAACTCACCATTAAACCTCTTCAAGAGAGCCTCCATTAAAGCAGTGAGAGGTAGGGAGAACAAGGCCAATGTAAAAACAATATTAAAGTTCAAGAAACCATTCAGGAAGTAATAGTGCCATGGTTCTGTACCTAAAGAAAAGGTGAAAACACACATAATTACTCATCATTTTACATGATTAACACATAAAACATAAAACCATACAAACATACTGTAGGTTAGGAAAGTAGTGCACAAATAGTTTATTAAATAGTAGTCCAAAGTTTCTTTTTGGGGGCACAAGAAAATCAGTAAAAGGTACCATAGAGATCTGGACCATGAGGAGTGAACACGTTGTAGAGGACAATGTTCAGAGGAGCTATCACCAGCTTGCCATAATAGTAACTGTCTATTATCACTACAGGAACCTGTAAAGAACACAAGACCAAAACATTTGTCATTCAAATGCAGCCATGTAATATCAGGGCAGGGATACCAGTATGTATGAAATACTTATGAAATTAGGATCTTTACAATCTAAGAGATGTTCAGACCCTTAAAGATCTCATTCCATCGTATTTTCATTAATTTTGTTGTGGTCTCTTATCTAAAATAATGTCATGAGAGTTGGTTTCGACAAAAAAATATGCTGTGGTTGTCTTGTTTCAAGCTATTTTAGTTAGGTGAAAACGAGAGCAGGGATGGCTCGAAAGGATTCTTATGAATATTAATGATATGCAAATTTATTGCCTCTGATTGGCTAACAACATTGTGAAGCTCCATCTAGTGGGTCTGTCTGCAGGCAGCCTAACGTTTCTTGAGGGCGGGTTCACTGCATAGCAAATGTTCAAATTGACGTACATTTGTACAGCTTTTCCGATTCGCTCGTTTTTCCCGGCAGTTTTCTATCACAGGCGAATACAGACTACAGGGGTAGGAGAGCATTTTGAAGTTGAGCATACAAGTACAACTTGGGCTGACCTATGATAATGTAAAAACATCAAGACTTAAACGGTTTATTTTGGAAGGAGACCTTTAAATATTGGCTATATAATCTGATTCTATAGTCTCTGCATTTTGATCACTGCATTTATCCCAATCAAGAATTTAAATTCCACATAGCACATAGTGAAGTTCACACTAACCCGGAACAGTGGACTGCCATTTCAGCAGTGGGTGTTACAAGCCAAAAACCCTAACCATTATGCGATGGCTGCCATACGTACCAGGAAAATAAGAAGAGCTGCCAAAGCCCACATGATGAAACTCTTCCAATTCTTTTTAATGACAAGTACGTCAAAGGCAATGGGTAATCTGTTAAAAAACATGAATGCATTATGTATGTTTACAATATGCACACTATAATGAAGTAGGTCTTACTAGCAATTCACAAGACAGGCATTTGGAAACTATGCCTTCCTTACCCCAACAGGGCACAGAATGGCCAGCCAATGATGGCTCCTGCTGCCACCCCCAGCACAGCTATACTAGTACGGCCCTGGAACCAGCCCGTCATGGCCACCACTGTGCTGTACATGCAGAAGGTGCTTGGGAGGAATGCTGTGAATCACATAAACAAAAAATATACTGCCCAGTTAATCGGAGCCAAAGATTTTGTTTAACTTTAAAAACTTCACAGTTCATAATTGTCCTGGGTTATGAAAAAAAAATCTGAAAATATTGCACGGCTTTCTACTAGGACTTTTGAATTTTACTGATCCCAGCAATCTCTCTATATAAGGACAGCCTGTTGGACCCATTTCTCAGAACAATTCACTAGAGTTCATAATAACCATGCGGGTGGTAAGATGAAGACAATATATTTAATGTTAATTAAACAGATGATTGAAACAAACCTGCCGAGGAGCAGAACATTCCTGCACTCAATACCAAAAACGCCAACATGAGACGACCAACATGTAATCCAAACTTCTTGCATACTGCCCTAAATGTGACAAAGAAAGAGCTAAAGTTAATTTTCATTCATGTCAAGACAGGCACACACACACACACCAACATAGATAAGTGTAAGGCTATTGCCTAGGCTATTGCAGTATGTACAGCGATGCCCACTTACTTGTAGAAATAAAGTTCACACACACAGCAGGCAAATGCCAAAACACAGCGCAAAAAATAAAACACAAGGACCTGTAAACAAATAATTGTTTCAATTAGTTATACCTCTTAACATAGTAATGCATAAAGAAAGGTATGGCATACTGAAAGCAAAACTTTACTAACCTTGTTAGTTTTAAGTATCTTGGCATGAAAGCTGGCAGGAAGGGCATGGAGCCATAAATATGCATAAGAGCGTATTGCATAAGTTGGAGAGTACTCCCATGTTTGCATTCCTTTCCCATAAAGCAAATAATGAGTCTAAAAAAAGAATAATGGATATACACATCATCCCCCACAGGGTCTTTCTAGATTGTGACCAATTTGGAATTATTGCTGTTACCTCAAGATTTAACTCAACCTTGTAATTTCATACTCTGGACAAATGCAAAGTAAACTATAAAGGGATTGTGCACTCGATTCAACTCACTGGTTCCCAGTAGTTGTAGGTTTCATCACAATCCGAGATGTTGCTTAACAATGCTGCGCAGAATCGGGCTGAAACCAGGCACTTGAATGCTGTTGAACCCTCTGGAGCCCAAACCTGACCTGCTTTACTTGACGTCCTGTAGTAACATGAGGGTTGAAAGGGGGTGACATGCTTATCTGGGTACAAACTATAAAAACCAAGGGTAACGTGCGACAGAGTTTGGGAAATATCACACACAGGTTCCTAGCTACACCAAGTTATGAAGAAGCCTCTGGACTTCACATGTTCAGTTTTATACGGTGTAAGCTAACGTTACCTGACGCCACCTTGGCTAATAGTCATTGAGCTCCTCATGTTACTGACGGCTAATGATACGTGGCTCTCTAGAGTTAATACCCCATGGCTGTATGTTGACGTTAGCTAACATTAGCTCGGTGCTCCTCAGTATACCTAGCAGCCAAATGCTGTTGTATGAACAAAAAGGTAAAATAAAGACAGTTCAAGTACATACAACAGCAAGAAGCAGCTACTTTAGAATTATATTGTTTGGTACAGGTGACGGAATGAATGAAAAACCTTAAAGATAGCTAGCGTTCATTCAAAACCGACACACTCGGCTAATGTTTGGTACTGATGGTGCATGTAAATATGTCCAAGTAGTTTTAACCTACAATAACTTTAATGCCCGTCCTTGTAATATAAACGGCAGTGCATAGTAATTTAGCAAGTACCTGTTACCTATTAGTGGGTAGCTTAATGTCACGTCACCAGACATGACAGGAAAACTAGGGTAACGTTATAGCCTGTACATCCGTCAACAGCATAGCATTAAATGATTTTTACGAGTCACTTACTCATTTCGCGCGTCACTGTTTTTACTGTCATCATTGTTCTTCTCTTCTTTTGACGTTCGGTTGTCACTGATAAGACTTGTATTTACATTATTAGTATCTTGTTTACTCCCGCGTCTGTTTCGCTGACGGAGCCCCTTGGTCGCCATATCTTCTGCTGGCATACAAATTACTTCATGTGATCCAGTCCTCCTCAAATACCATAGACAGCAGACCACTAGACCGATGCAGGCAAAGTCCAGCCGCTTCCCTCACATTCCCAAATACAATGAAAACGGTAGGCCCACTGCACAAGTTAATGTATAAATATTTTTATTTTATTCTTATTTTCATTTTCATTGATTCCACATATTCAAATGCAATATAAATAACATTTTCCTTGTATATTACCCATATTTTGAACTGTTCACATTTTAAATTGGAATAACACAGCAGCCAAGACTGACATCTGTTATTTATATTACATATTTGAGGTAGGCTGAAAAATAGCCTAAAATTATTACATCTTGTTTCCCACCACTTTCAGTACAGCAAGTGCATGCATGCCCCATAACTTAGATCAGACACATCATACTGAAACAGCTACTGACCAGCAGGCTTACAAGCAGAGGCATAGCACCAAATTCTGGGCTCTATGCACAAGCTGTGCCCTTACCAATTTAGATATTTAAATTATATTAATAGTAAAAGGAGAATACATTTCCAGACTTGTTAAGGGCCCTTTAACTTAGCCCCTCTTCCTCCCACTACAAGGGATGTAACTTGGCCTTAATATCTATTCTTTAGACACGCAACAACTTTTGTTGTTTAAACACATTATAAGGAATGGTATTTGCTCAACAACAAAGCAACCGCAAATCACCTGCTGGTGAAAGTACTGTATAACATGCACCATATAGTATTTCATTTGCCATAATTGTCGCTGTAAACATTTCTAAAGGTCAATCATTCACACACACACACACACACACACACACACACACACACACACACACACAAAACCTTCAAACTTCATATGCAAACTTACAGAACCTCCAATATGGCTTTTTGATGTTTAACACGTTCACACTTGTAACAGATATACAGTACATATTTACAAAAAAACACAGACCAGAACACTCTAACATATAACATTGCCATTAAACAGGACAAAATATTCTGCCAGCATTCAGTATGCAAGTATCAATGCATATTTGAACTGCTTGACGGGTGGACTGCAAAGCATGATAGGTGCAGTATGTAATGCCAATCATACAATAGACAAATTATGCAGTATTAAACATCAACCTTTATAGTAAAACCCATTTGCAAAGTTGGCTTTTTGTAAACCTATTTTGAGGGTTATGCACAAAGAGTTATTTGTTATTGTAAGTTACTTTGTAGTACACTCCTGAGATCTTTACCTGCATGCGTTTTTTTATACCTTGCAGATCATGTTACACTGCAATTAATTAAGACACTCTTGATAAACACGTTTCTTAACATAAAATTAATGAAATCAATTTAAAGGAGAAGTTCGGTGCGATTTGGACCTGGAGTGCACTAAAAGATGTTACCGGATACCACACTGAACCTCTTCTTTAAAAGCCTACCTACTGAGGAGAGGTATGGGTTTAGGATGTGGACAGATTTTTGTTGATTGTTAGGGCTATAATCTTATTAATGGCTAAAGAGCACAATTTTTCAGCATACATATCTCATCCATAAACTACAGCTATCAAGTGATGTATGAAAGCATTGAGTTGTTACATCACAGCAGTGTTTGCGCTAAGAATCCTGTTTATCATATTAAATTATCAATTCATTTCCCTTTATTATTACTGTATATGATCTTCATTTAGACTTTAAAATTAGGGACCCAGATTCAGTTACTCTTCTTTGTACTCTACCTGAGTGTGACCTGCAGCTTTTGAGACATTAGCTTGCGCAACTGGGTTTGTATGTCTTTTACCTGACTCTGTGAAAGTGCACGATCAGGTGACTGATAGGTCAAACGGTAACACAAACTGGCATGACCCATGTGTGGATGTCGGAATCGGTCTACCAGTGTCACTTCTCTTACTGCACCTGCTGAGGCTTGACGCACTACAGCATGAAAATCAAGCTCATCAAAACTGTCCGGCTCCATCCAAAAGCTGATGTCATGCGAGTAACTTGGTGGATATAGAGAGAAACTGCAGAAAGGTTCAAGGGGTTTAGAAGAGAAGTGCTGAAGGAAACGGGGATCAGGACTCCAGAGTAAGCGCCAATCAAAGAGATTGAAGACAAGAGTGGCTAAGTGGTCAAGGTTTATCGTGACCATGCAGAGTTGGACACCTTGAAGTTTGTATACTGGCGCAGACACATATGCTAACCTCCCGAACTTAGGAAGTTTCTCAGAGTTCATCCATGTCATCTTGGCGTCCTGTTGGTCCTCTACAAATGAGACTCCATACGGAGATAGTAATGTCTCTAAACAGCCACGGAGACACTTTAAAGGTTCAGAGTCAGAGAGAAAAGCCCCAACTAGCAGCATCTGGTGATAAACTGGAGATGTGATTGTGGAAACAGGGGCTCGATGAAAAACCAAGCCACTCAGAGCATGAAGAGTCCCAGGGCTGAAATCTTCATGCTGGATAATCTCTGAGAGATGGATTAGCATTGATGGCTGTAGCACATACCTGGTATTTGAGCTTGGGTGGTCATCACCCTCGTCCTCCTCGTGTGCACCCTGGACATGAGCTTTGATGGGCCTCACCCAGTACATGTCAGAGGTAGCAAAATCTGGGTCAAATTTACAGAGCTGGTCTGGAATGCAACAGACTAATTCAGGAAAGTTTTGTGTCAGTGTGTAAACTGGCCAAGATGACTTCAGCTCCCGAAGCAGCTGCTCCTGCACTAGTTTAACAGGGTGGCAGGACTCTGAACTGAGAAATGACCTATGGATGAAACAGGAAACGGAAAGCCATTGAAGTTATTCATTCAAAATTGTTATTTTTACTTATACATTTCACCTAAATTTGTTTGTCAGTTTAAACCTCTTATGGTAAAAAAAAAAAAACTCTCTCTACTTGCCAACAGACTGGATAAAAAACCTTGGGCATAATGCTTCACAGCGACAAATGGAACTGGGATGACAGATGATGATGGAACAAACCGTTTATGATAGCAACCAAAGATTTTTTAAAGTGGAGCACTCTAGAATCCCATAGAGACTATTTCAGTCTACTTCAGTCTATGTGAAAAACTAGTAACACCAGTACTAGTACCACCTCCCCTCCTTCTTTTAAGACCGGCACACAACTGTAGAGTTGCAATTCGTCTTAGCTGTATTAACATCAATCATGTAATTCTGAACCTTTGATCAATGATCTTACATCTGACATTTTAAGTTTTAAATGAGTCGACTGCAAAAGGGACTGCCGAGCGAGACCATGAACTCCACGGCGTACTTACTGCAGTTATCGACAAACATTATAACCTTGAATGTGCAATATTTCACGGTATACGCTGTTTGTTAAACTGTACACTGTCTACAGAAAACATTTTTACTGACAGGTTTAAGATAATTTTTGTATCCCTTAAATCGACATGTAACAACTGATTTAAAGCAAATTTACTTTAAAGTAAGCCTATAAGGCAATACAGTCCTGAAAATGGTGTAACATGTTTGAGACCAGGTCAGGAATAATTCCATACCTATTTACATATTCACTTAGCTCCTCTGGGAGTTCAAATGATATTGTGTCTTTGACCAGTGTTGCCTCCATTTTTAATAGTCCTGGAGTAGTGTAGGAATAACTTCTGGTGAAGATATGGTTAAGACCACTTTCTACATGAAAACCTTTATCTTGGCTCCTAAGAACAGAATCACAAAGATGCTAGACTAAGTATACCATTTATTCATCAACAAATGCAAAAAAAAATGCCTTCATTCCATTCATTAGAAAATTACAGTTTTTCAAATTCAACCCACCTGTAGCCTGTACATTTATAGCCCTGATATTTCACCGGATCAAAAGGATGGACCTCACTCAAGATCAGGCCAGCCTCTGCTGCCATGGCAACAACTTGCCAACTGTTATGCCACTCTCTCATCGGGCTATCAGCTGGAGTACCCCCTTGGCCATTGCACAAGGCCATTTGAACCTCCCCTCCTTCTTTTAAGACCTGCACACAACTGTATAGAAAGTTGCAATTCGTTTTAGCTGTATTAACATAAATCATGTAATTCGAACCTTTGATCAATGATCTTACATCTGACATAATAAATCCCTGTCTGAATTGACAGAAACGCAGCCTACCTTTGGAAAAATTTTGCCAGAAGATTACGATTCTTTTTTACTCCACTTTTGCGACCGAAATGGGGAAAGTTGAAAACAATGCGATCAAAAAGTCTGTTTTTAAGGGCTTCACATTCAGTAATACCCGTGCAGTCCACCTGAAAGAGCACCGTTGACCCTGAAAAAGGAAAATTTTCTTGAACCATGTTCTATTAAAATCAATTCACAGCAAAGATGATAGAGTACCTTACCACAATCTAGTATGCGCTGTACGTTCTCCCTGGCTCCATCACATTTATATGCATCGTCCTCTGACTGTAAACAAGTGGCTGTTACGTGTACATCTTCCATAGACGACTCGATGAGAGCAACTGAGAAAGAAAAGTTGCCCTCGCCAACCAGCAGTACATCACGTGAACTGTTCATTGCTAGTGGAGTAACAGTAAAACAAAACACACTGTTGAATAAAACACGCACTTTACTGTACGTAATACTGAAAGTAGCTACAAGTGCAACAGGTGAAATACGTTGCGTTAAGTGCAATATGTTTTTATATTTGTACTAGTATAGTTAATTTCATGATACATTTTACTGAGACAACTTATTTTTTTAAAAAAATCATCAAAAGTATGATGCATGTGTGATCTTGAGCCCGTACAAATTCACCCTCACGTCATAGCTAGCGCTAGAAAGCAGCAACATTCTAGCTAACGTTAGCTTGCTGCAAGCTAACTATTAACACTATGTTCCCCTGAGATTTGCGCATATGCGGTTAGTTATTTCGATCATCAGGTCATCAAATAGAAGCAAAGAAAACATATATGGAATTCCAAACTTATTTTTACCTCCTAGAATTTGTACGCGCACAACTAAAACGCCGCCAGAAGTCAGAAATTATGGTTTATTCAGTTAATAAAAATATTTGATCCAAAGACATGGTCAACTAGAAGCCAGTTACCATCGTTGGAGCACCTATTTAAATGACCCTGAGGGAAACAGCAGAGCTGCTATCGGACAAAAGAGATTCTCAATCCATGAGATTCTGATTAACATAGACAAGATGTTAAATACTGTGGTTACGAAACACGTGTAGACAAACGTTTGCAGGCTATAGTCATAAGGTCAAAGTAGCTTATACTGTTTATACCACCGCAACTCAGTTACCTTGTTAGTTCCTGCAGTTCCTTCCTATGCGGCAAAAAGGCTTCTTATGCATTCACCAATGAAATGACTGAAGAGTCGGAAAACAAATGGGCGGGTTTTTTGAGTGCAAGGATGACTTCTCCCTCTCTCACTCTGTAAATATGTGTGTGATAGTTTTGTTTAGTGGTGGTTCGTATGTATGCTAGGCCTAGTTATTTAACGAGATGTCTATAGGTTAATAAACAATTCAACTGTCTCTTATCACTCTTATCACTCAAACGAAAAAGGGGCAGTGACCTGAAGTGTGACGCTATTGCCCCCGTCACTTTCTCAGATGTCAAATGAAAGCGAAACTTTAATGCTAGAGTTGTCTCGCTGTTTGATTTGAGGTAAGTTGTACTTATTTGAAGACTATTGTGTCAATAAATAGACTTGTACGAGAAACACAATATACGCAATGAAAATATTTCAATGCCTCTAATCATACACTCTAAAAAATACTGGGTTATTTTCTCAACCCAAACACTGGGTTGAAGCTGTTGGGTACTGTAATTGGGTAATATCAACTATTGTTGGGTAGTTTAATCCCACCCAATTTTTGGGTTAATGGTTGGGTCAGCGTTTGTGACCTTACCAGACTACAGTAACCAAACCCCTGGGCAAATGTAATTAAATTGCTGAGTTATTAATGGTCTTTCTTTGAGTGGTCTTTTTCACGACTGACAAAGGAGCAGGATCCAGAAGAAAATGATCAAGGTTTGTTTCACCTTATTTTTTTCTTTTAAAACGTTTGTTTTGCTTATTAATTTTAGTAACAACTCAATAGTAATGCTGCTGATAGGTAGGCCTATGCTGGCTTTTCCCATTCACCGTAAACGTCATTCTCAGCGCACGTAGAAATTACTCGCACTATGCTAAAGACGGCTAGATAGCAGACCTGTTGTCTTAATATAAAGATCACTAGTTGTCGTTTTGTTTCTTTAGAATTCGGGAATTCCATCTATAAATAGGACTGTACAAACACTATGGTTGTGCGTCGAAGCTTGTTTGTGTGACATTTTGCAAACAGCGAACTCATATATTGCTAGCTGCAGGGAGGACAGACAGCACCCTGTAGAATCCGCAGGTAGGCGATCAGACAGAGTGTGTTGATAGCAAATGTCCACTAGTGTGCCCCATTCCATAGAAGATGCCATAGTATCAAGCAATAAACTACTATAATTCACGATTTTACATCCATGAGCATAACATAAACGCCATTATGCAAGGTGACAGACTGAACAGTCAAGGCAGCACGAATGTTAATTTTAACCCAACACTTTTGTTATTATTAACACAAGAACTAGGTTACTTGCAAACGGCAGTTTAAACGGTCTTTTCTGATTCTGACTGAAGTGACACGGTCAGTTCAGCCGTTGTGGAAAGAGTCAAATGTTAAAGTACTATCAATAATATTGATAATAACAATAACGTTAAAATTATGAACGTGAAAAGGATACATTAACTGAGGGTGAGTTTCATCAGCTAGACTAAGCTAGCCTCACACTACACGACACTCATGTGCCGTCAATGAATGTTCATAGCTAACTTTAGCTAACGAATTTACAACTTTTCAACGATGTATTTGCGAATTGTAGTACTTACCATTGTAGACCATGTTAGGAAACCCTCAGGAAACGCGCGATCTGTTTGTATTTTTGTAAACCATTAATGACCCATAATCCATAATGTAGTAGGCCGAGCCTATCCTTTCAATACCTTTAAATTACCCATGGCATCAGTGAACAGTCTGTATGATAGCTAGCTAAACTAACAGCAAATGGGACAACCATAACGTTAAGTGAAGTAGCCTATAATGTAAGGCCTAATTCCTTAAATTATGGCCAGATTTATAATAAACGGGCCTGGTTTGATGGCAGGGGCACAGCCCATACAAAAGCCGGCCCTGATACAGGCCTGGTCAAATGAAGACATTTGACAAATGCATGAATGAAACACCATGTTTGTCCCAGAGGAAAAATAGCCTATCTAATATTTAATTTTAAATCAAAAGGTTGTTGTAAACATGTTTTGATGTCGTCAAGCTACAATTCACATGATTTTTTTGTGTGTTTCCATTGTTTTGGACAATTTTGTTGTAGTGCAGAAGTTTAAAGAGATGGCAGCCTGGGGACCTTACTGAGAGGTTGGAGGTGAGGATGTTTCAGTAAAAACATTAACAACTCTAATAGTAAATCAACAATGTCTATTAACATCTAACCTGTAAATCCACAAAGAATACTGAAAATCCCTTGCTTGGAAAGTAAAACAGAAATGTTTATGGCTATCTATGCATTTATTTTCTTTGCACTTTTCTTTTGTCTTACAGATGAGGGAGTAGACCAAGACAGCTTTGTCCTTTAAGATGAGGAAGCCTTCAGTTCAGTCACTGATTCCAAAGATTGGCCTCAGACTTAAATTCACCAGAAGCTTATGAATGCTTATCTTTTGTGAATGTTCTGTTCTTATTTTCTTTTTTAATACAGATTTTATATATTAGGCTAACACTCAAAAATCTGGTTTGAAATTAGTTTAAAAGAATGTTTATAATTACCACTTCACTATTTGTTTTAGATATCATAAAGTCTAAGGTTTGTGATTACCAAGAACATTGTATTTCCCTACAGTCTATGGTATTTCCACTGTTATGTATTCCCACTGTTAAAATGTTTCTATGTTTAACTATGGCCTATATGGCCTGTTAATGTATGGCCTTTTACTAAACTTTATTAAATCAGTCTATTAAATCATTTTATGTTTGTGTAGCTGCTGCTTTGTTTATTTAGGATATTTCACATAGATGTGAAGATATACAATAGACTTTAAATCATGATGTATAGATAGATATATAGAGATTATTTATACTGAAGGAAATTATGGATGTTGTAACATTAATAATTTGCAAACATTTATTGTAATTAACATACATGAATAGTGATTGGATTTGGAAAAGAAGATGTATGTAATAACTCATAAGTTAGGTCATTATAACCCAGCAACGAAGGTGAAAATAACATAAATGCTAGGTTGAAAAAGGCACCCAACAATTATGTAGGATTAACCTAATAGTTTTGTCACAATAACCCAATGTTTGGGTTGGGCTATCAACCCAACTCATTGGGTTAACTGCACAACCCAATTTTCTGTGTTAAAATAACCCAGTGCTGGGTTCGTCCACTATTTACCCAGTGATTGGGTTGTTTTTAACCCAATTTTTTTTAGAGTGTAGGTGTAAATAATATTATGGCAGATCTGACAGAAATAAAATTTTCATCGACTACATACAAATGCCATAGTTGGACGTCGAAATTTGAAACCTGTTTTTCACAAGTTTTATATCGGATTCACACAGAACTTAAATCCAATATCACCTGCGGTGGCATGTACAACTTGGCTATATAATTTTATGATAATATTATATTATTACTTACATTTTGACTATGTATATTTTGTTTTATTGTTTCATTTGTGAAGAGAAATGTCTGACATCACTTTCTGTGGTTGGGAAGTGGAGTATGATGGTGATCATCATCTGAAAGCCGAGCAAGAGGCCAAATCGGGAAGACTCTACACCATGTATCATGGCACCAGTGTACAAGGTGCTCGTAACATTATTCAAAATGGCTTTAGGCAGTCTCCAGATGGAATGCTGGGTGCTGGTGTTTATGTGAGCCGTGACCAGAAGAAGGCAGCACGCTATCCTTTGAACAGCCATATCACAAACAGGGTGGTGTTAAAGTTGCAAGTTGATTGTGGAAAGGTAAAGCGCATTGACACTGACAATCACCAAATGCAAAAGACCTGGCATTTGAATGGCTATGACACTGCCTGGGTGCCTCCAAATTGTGGAATGAAATCTGTTCCAAGTGGTCTTGAAGAGGATTGCATCTGGGACCCAAAACGGATAAAGGTGATCGATATTGCTGTTGTCCCCAATATGTCTCTTTCAGCTGAGCTTCGTCAGCTCATAGCTCAGAGCAAGAATCCATCTACAAATTCTTCTGTTCAAGGAGCTTGTAGCTTGTGTAAGAGAACAAATGATCCTGCTCATGCTGTTCAGTCATGTTGGGGATGTGGACAGCAGATTTGTATCCTCATGGCCAAACATGTTTGTGTGAAATAAAGTTTTGCACAGTACAGTAGAAAAACTGAGATCTTATATAAAGGCTAAAACATTCATGTATTTGTCTAAGAATGGTGAGTTTTTGCTTTGATACATTAAGTGAAATATCACATAGTGATTTCTGTACATTCTGTAGATGTTTCAAAATTTTCAGCATCATGGTTGCAGTCACTGCCTTTATAGGATTTCCACATATGTTTATACGTTCTTGGAGATCAGTCATTAAACATTGTAATGATTAAACCTATTTTGTTTCTTTTGAAATTGCTGGCCCCAGCTGATAAATGGTGTTTCTTCTTGTAATTTGTGGGGAATAAAATGCCCTCCAACTGAAATTTTCTCTAGGCAACTCCTTCTTTTAACATATTTGTGTGTGTGTGTGTGTGTGTGTGTGTGTATATATATATATATATATATATATATATATATATATATATATATATACACACACACATACACACACACACACATATTTTACTCTACTAAGAAAGAGCATAATGCAATAATTTCCAGGCTGAGTTCCTTACAAAAAATGTGTGATTTAGTAGTGGACGCATTTTTCTGTCATTGCAGTATAGGTGGTTTATTATGTTCAAGGTCTAGTGATAGATATAATGATCCTTGTAATTTACATTTTTACAGTTTTATAATCTTACTGAAATGCAAATAAAACACAATGTAAAAAGGTATGTGAATAAGTGAATGCATTGCATTTAGATATTCTTTGTCTTGAGATTTGAGTGCCAATGTGCTAAATAAAGGTGGTCCCCCGTAAAAGCCATTTCTCCTTGCACACATCCAGGGCAAAATGGGATTTTGTGTTGTGGTAGTACGTCTTGCACAGTTTTCCTATTTAATGCAACAGCTGACTGACTGCTTAATGCACAGACTGAACAGATAGGAATAAAGGCTCACAGTTTAGAAACCAAGCATGCACTAATCAAAATTCTTGGAGAATTTAAGTTGACAAGGATGCACCCAGGACAAAAAACTGAGCATTTAGGGTTGGCTCATAAACAAATACCATATGTAAAGGATTGATGTTACATTTCAGGACATGAGTCAATAGGAGGTCTTTTCAGCTATTCTGCTGCTCTTTGTGTTCAATGAGGCCTTTAGAAATGAGGTCTGGGATCTCCACAGCCAGCCAAGGCCCAAGCTAACAATGACAAAAATGACAAGAATTTAAATTCTAATGTCATATATTGTATATAACAACATTATTTACTATATTGTATATAATGTATAATATTATAAAATATTAGGTATGTACAAACAAAAAACATAATTTACAGTGATGTCAGGCATGATACAGACAATAGATGTAAGTCTACATTACGGTAAGATACTAAATTAACTAACCCCAAGAGCCATAAGGTGAGCTAGTCCAAATTTTGGCACGTTTCTTGCCCACAGTGGCTTGAAGTGGTCTGTCAGACAGATTTTACCACCCCTTGAGAGAGAGAGAAAAAATAATATTTTTTTGTGACTGGTGAATTTGCATACAGCCCAAGTCTAAGTGAAAACATCTTATGCCTATACACTCCCCACTGACCTGTACATTTTGGCTGTTTTTCCATCGAGTTCAGGTATTGCCACCTCAGGGGCAGTGACAGGATATGTGACAGGGATCTGGGTGGATGCAAAAGATTATTTACATTTACATTTATGCCTTTACATTTACATTTATGATAAGTGACTTGCTCAAGGTCACGGTGGTGACTGGGATTCAAACACACGACTTCCAGACCCACTTCAAAACAAAACAAAACAATCTGGATAAAAAGGACCCAGATTTGAAAATCCCATGTCTTGCTATCTGTGTTCAGAGACTGGTTGTTTAAAAGTGTTCCTGGTTCACAAATAGCACTGGATTTCTAAATAATGATCTGGATAACACTAGCTTGAACAACTGGGTACTGGCTACTAGTGCACTAGACAGGTTCCTTAACTGCTATGCTACCACCGCCCTAGATTTCTTGAAACTATCCCAACCATGGCAATGATAAGCTACTTTATTAGGTAAATAACTCTCACATCGATAGACAGATACTTCTATCATCTTGTTAGGAATTACTTACATCAAATTCCACCTCAAATTCATACTTCAGCAGATCATGAATGTACCAGCATTTTCCAAACCACCTACAATTCATAAAGTTCAATGTTAGACTATTCCAAATTTGAATTAAAGTGAAAATACATTAACAATTTAGACACACATGCACTCGTTGATACCGACCTTGTGCCTTCTTTGTTGGACTCCAGGCGGAACCAGTCATTATCAGCTGCCTTGTTATTCTCGACATACTGTAAAGTGGGAAGCCGAATACATGTGTGAGTTATTCAAACATCAGCATATAACAAACTCCAGAATAAAAATAATAGACCCTTTCCACCTTCCTCCATCCCTCATCAAAAAATCTTCAATAAACAGTGATTGCATACCGTTATGCAAATAAAACTGGTTAACAACATCAGTCAAATTCATCTGAAGTAGATTTAACATTTACCACCTTAACGCTAGCTAGCTAGCAGCTTAACATTAATAACTAAAGTTAGCTGACTCCAAGGGTTTAAGATTTTAAGAATTTTACCTTAATCAGGGCAAGGTACTCTTCTCGTAGCCTCTGAACCCATAGCTCTTTATCTCTAGGTCCAGAGTTAGTTTTTAATAAAGGTATCTCTGACACAGCTTTACGAGTTGCTTCATCTGCCATGGTGGTTCTGCGGAAGAAATTGGTAACGTGACGTGTCAGCATACTAACTGTTAATCTGATGGAAATATTGATGTACAGTCTACTGCAATTTGTTACTTACCTTGTCTGTTATTGATTGGCCTCAAAATGCGTTGTTTAAGAATATGTCAAGTAACCGAATACCCACACCTAACAACCTGGAGATGAAAATCTATGTGGTACTCTCAATACATACGTTAACGTTTCCGGAGGGAAGTATTTCCTGTTACGCGAAGACAGAAGGACGGATCACACATCTGGTTACACCGCTATCATTACAAGCATCCTCCTAATGTCATAGCTTCTTCAGGGTTACCAGTTATCAATTTCATTGACTGATCTTAGTTTAACGGATTTATCCAAGCGTTATGCAACATATGTAAACTGGAAGAACAGTAAGTGTATATGATGACAATACGTTAATGTTTTCACAGCAGCCTATGCGACCTCTGAGGCTACTCCTTGCATTTCTGTTATTGCATTCCTTGTTTTTAAATAAAACGCGTGACTGGGTGTATATTTGGTTCTTACAGAGGAATTGTTTTAATGGTGGACTGTGCAGTGCAAAATTGAAGCCAGTGCAATATATTGACTTACATGTTTTTACAGTGCAATATATTGGCTTACATACATGTCTGCATTGGGATCAGGGTAGAGTGAGGATGAACAGATTTTCTGGGTAGTCACTGAAAGTCAAACCAACACAGTATTGTTCGTGTGTGATTTAGGCTGTCTAGGCTGGATTTGGGCTGTTTGATTCAGACTCTCTTTAACTGAACTTGAAGAATTTCTACAGTATTACTGCAGTAACCAATGTTTTGGACATGAATAAAAGTGCATTGCTAAAAAATCCTACAAAATATGGCATTTTACGGCATATCATTTTGGATATGAAAATATTGCAGCATTGCAGAATAAGCGCCCCCCCCCTATATATATATATATATATATATTTTTTTTTTTTTTTTTTTGCAGACAAGGATTGCCATTGTTTGACCCACACATTGAGTTGTTTGGTTCCCATGGGCAGTGTTCAGGCCTTGTCATCTCGCCCAGGGCGTCAGAACTCCCCATTTCCCTTGGACAGACCCCTCTCTAGGTGGGACAGAAGAGATGGTCGCCTTCCCAACCCAGGAAGCTTTGATGGTTTGCATCGCAGTTGTAAAGGTAGAATCTTTGTGAAGGGGCTTAGTATCTGTGTTTGAGTTTCACACTGTTTTTGTTGATATAATATAACTTTCTTACTATTGTTGTTTTCATCTAGATGTATTTCCCCAGCAAATTGAAGGTGTCAAAATGATAGTTAACAAGACCCTTAGCAGCTTTTTTAAGGTATGTCGCTTGTCAGTGTTTCCCACAGATCTGAAGGCAATGTGTGTGTGTGTGTGTGGGGGGGGTGCTGCTGCTTTGTCTGACCGGGTGGGGGGGTATCGACACAGAACACACATGAGTCGCTCTTCATCCCCAACTGTGGATCTAAACGCAAACGCATCATCATACTTTCTTTTTGGTTGACTTTTCGTTTTTTTTAGTCCGCCTGTCTTATTCTCATTCTCGCCAAATTTTGTGGCTGTGTGCCAAATACGGCATACCCCATTTTTGTGCCACTGCTTGTATCAAATTCGTCCATTTTTTAACCATTAAACGTAATACCGGTACACACATTATGTAGCCGTTATGTAGCAGCCTATGTCACAATTTATACCGACATCTATTATTATTTGTCTCAATATGGTTTCAGGCAGGCTTATTTTTTCTAGTTTTCTGTCACCTTAATGTGTTTAAGGTGTTTACGTGCTAATTGTGAATCCATTTTGTTGAGTAACCAAAAGGACAGACATAAAATAGGCCCTACTCGAGAAAGGCTGGTGTAGGCTATGTGAGAGAGACACGTGAGTGACAAGAGAGACGCAGGGAGAGCAGTGACAGGAAATGCAGTTTAATGAATACAATGCATATTTTTAAAATAGCGTTTAAAAAAAAAAAAAAAAAAAAACTTAATATGTGGCGGCCGATGTTGAATCTGTGGCACACCGCCACAAATTTGTCTGTGTGTGGGAAACACTGCTTGTAGTGCTTTCAAGCCAACATTTAAATCAATAGTATAATCTACTTTTTCTCAAAGTCATTAAAAGAAAGTTTTTTGTTTGTACATACGTGAACCAAAATGGTATGCTGACACATGGTTATACAAAAATATGTTGAACAGATCAGAACTATCCACATGTGAGTTTGAATTAAAAAAATATATATTTTATTTCTCTAATTTGTAGGTCAATCATACATTTCACCTTAGTGCTATTGCACCATCATGTTATCGTTTCCATGTAGAGTATCTGCAGACAGACAGTGACAGTAAAGAAAAGGTAAGACATGTTTCTCCTTTTTTTTCTTTCTCATCTTGTCTGAATAACACCGCATGATGTATACATAACCCAATGATTCTAAACATCCACTTTTAGGATAGCCCTATGCTAATTGGTGAAATGGATTCATCGGGGAGCCTGAATGCTCATTCACTTTTTCATCTCAGTGAACGAATACGGGCAAAAGCTGTTTTTCAGGTTTGGAAATTGAAGCGTAGAATGATGCTAACAATTTGTAATACACTATGTACGGTATGTGTTTAATTGAAATCATTCTGGTCATAATGATGTGTCTGTTGTTAGACCCAGCAGTCCCAGTTTGTTACATGGCAGTTTGAGACGGAATACAGGGGAAGTGACTTTACAGCAGCTGTCACCATGGCTAATCCAGATATTCTAAGAGAGTCAGGTGCGAAATACTTTTAGAGAATACTTTTAAATATCCATGGGCAACCATCCAAAAATGAAAACATTGCAAACATGTTCTATTGCATGACATGTTCTATTGCATGACATATTTTATTGCGTAGAATGTGGTCCAGCTAGTTTTGAATTTACCCTGTTACATCCCACAGTAACATTTTTAACACACTGTCAGTGCTTTGTGTTTCATGGACTACAGTTATCATGGTGGCACATTTCCTCCAGAGTGTCTCCTCTCAGCTGGTTCTGGGGGGAGAATTGGTTTACCATCGTGGACGGGCAGAGGAGGGAGGCATCCTTACTCTAGCTGGACAGTATTCAGGTGATAGTGGATGGTAAAAACAAACAAACAAAAGCAGTAATACATGCATAATCTACTTTGAGATAATGGTTTTGTGGTTATATTGTTCCAGGCCCCAATTGGGTGGCCACACTGAATGCTGGGAAGGGCGGTGCACATGCAAGCTACTACCACAGGGCAAACAAACAGGTGAAATAAAAACCTTATTTTATTATAAAGATGTCTAGAGCTGTGGAAAAAAAACGTGTTTCATTCAATGGCTATTCCAGATTCAAGTGGGAGTGGAGTTCGAGGCTAGTACCAGGACACAGGAGACAACTTTCTCCTTCGGCTACCAAATGGAACTTCCAGAAGCAAATATGGTTTTCAGAGGTATGTTATTGAAAGGAACATGATATTTTATTATGTTTATTATTGTTAGGTAATTTGTAAAAGTACCTTTTGGACTTAAAACGCAAAACTCAGAAGAGATATTTGAAATCATATCTTTTTAGACACATACAACAATTTGGATGATGATCATACACACCCTTGTACTAGAGTAGACTACACATTTAAATGTAGGATTTTTTTTTCTAGTTAATTCTTAACTTGTTTTTTAGGTATGTTAGACAGCCGGTGCATCATTGGTGGAGTTCTGGAGAAGCGTTTGTACCCACTGCCAGCCACTCTGATAATGGGGGCATTTGTCAATCATCGCGGCGACAAGCTTCAGGTTGGCCTTGGAGTAAATGTTGGATAAACTCTAAGACTTCATGATTCTTCCCTCCCTTGCACACTTAAGCATCGGACTAATGAACATCCTGTCTTCAAGACACTCTACCAGACGCCTGTACACCTGAGGGCACAGGGCCGCGGTCGCAACTCAAAACTGGCACGCAGCATTCAACACTGGGACACTTTGACTACTGAAGCCATATTGGCTATGTACATGTAAAAGTACAGCATAATGGGTGGGTCAGTGATCAAAACTCGGAATGTCAGCCAAGCCTGTGTCAATTGTCTGCTGCCATGGCACATGGAGAGAGGTCTCTACTTATAATAATGACACACACTCAGAAAAAAAATATATATATAGCCTGTACATGGAGGCTTGAACCTCAGAGTATGTTTTCTCCAGTTTTAAGTGTACCTGTTTAAGAGTTATAGAAATGTTCTCTGGTTTCAATTCTATTTGGGGAGTACGTAAATAAGGAAATATGTATTGAATATTTAAATATCCCTGAAATTTCAAAACTCAGTGGATTATTGAATACTCATTCTAGAGAAAAGAATTCAATGTTTACTCCAAAGATACATATTTTAAGGTGGTATAAAGTATATGTGAACAAAATCTCATACAGTCTAAAAATAGAGAATAGTTAGTAAACTGTGCAAAGCCAAGCCATACAGAGAGTTCACATCTCATATATGTGAAAGTATAAAACTGCACATTTATTTAAGTTTAAAGGAATAGCCACTGGTTTTTATGTTCATGGCAGCTTTATTGTTCTTTATGCGACATATGGTGAGTGGAATTCTCATTTGAAATTTCAGAGAGCTTTGCTAAGATCAGTGGATGTCATTGAAGTGATCAGGAAATAGGTTATGTGTCAAAGAAACTATGTCTTTAATATATGTACATAATTTGTTACCACTGAAATGGAAATATTTTGGTGATATATGCATACTAAATGAAACATGCACTAATTATTGTGTTACAGGTACATGTACATGCTTTTTAAATGTATTACTTAATTTACTTTTACAGTGTAACTAAATGTATTAGCACACAAGCTAATACATCTAGTTATAGTTGAACTACTTGAATCTGACATGGTGGATTAATTTATTTGAAATAAACAGTTTAACTTATAAGTAATGTGTCTTGATGAGAGACAAAGTGTATACAACACTGTGCATATCAAGATTTATTCTAATATATAACTGTCCTTGATAGAAAATCACAAACATATCTCTTGTATGTAATTCTGACACAGCCATTGAAATGTTCACGCTGTGAGCCTGTAACTACCAGCTTGATAGTACTTTGATGTAGAGGAGTGTTCAAGTTGTTTTTAACGTCACCGGAATAACCAGTCCTTCCTGTTCATTTTGAGCTGGGCATGTTGACAAGAAAGGGCAAGTCTTTTAAATTCTAAGTAATTTGTTGAAAAGTTGCTATTGGATATTTAAAGAATCAATGTAACAAACTCTACAAAGGAATGGTGATAATATGTACCAGTTACAGTACATTTCTAATTGTATGCTGTTGGAAGCTGACTTGGTTTTGTCAGAGTTGGTATGGCTTCCTCTTGGCAAATTCTTTTGATGTTGATCCTGCTTTTTTTTTTTCAACAGTCTGACGGCATATCATTTTTCTTCCCTCTTGTCAAATACAGCAGCTCATGTGTTTGGCTTGACAGTAGGAATAGACAATCAGTTTCAAGTGCATTATGAATGGATTAAAAAGACGACACATGGTAAGTTTTGTCTAGAAAAACACACCTTTCCACCACTTATGACATTATCTTGTTTTGAGGATTGTCCTTTCGTTTTGTCTGTTGCTGATTGAAATATGTACGGATTAAAACTTGCTGCCGATGCTTCCATGGCCAGTTCAGAAGTATCTATAATTGAGAGTCTACTAAAGTATCTGATAAATTTATCAAATGAATGTAAATATATCTCACTAACGTGTGAAGTGTTCCACGTTAAGGGAGAAGATTATATCTGAGTCAAATGGAGATAGTTCAGGTACCATGCCTGCCATGAACCTGTGAAGGACACAGTGTCATCCTGTCCTGCTGAGATGGGCCCTCAGAGACATGTCTTGGGGATCATGATTCTCTCTCATTTTATGTGGGTTCCTAGTTTCTCCTCAAAGTGTAAGATAATTCTCTGATAGTAATTTGATCATGTACTGTACATGTTCATCATCTTAAGAATTTAATGGATATTTTAAATATCAGTGTCTTGTTAATTAACAATATTCCATAAACATACATAATAACAACAATAGTAGTAGTAATGTATTGTAAATTGTATTATTATCACTATTATTACTGCTATATTAACCAGTGATTTGATTTGATTTAAGTTTATTTCCATTTTAGCTATATATGGCCAAAGCAGTTACTGTAGAAATACATGTTTCATATCATTAAAACAAACTAACATCCTCTCTATGCACAATACATGCATAGATGCATAGACATTACATCCAAGACCTAGACTAACTGGTCTTTGTCTGGATGTATAGACTAATTGACTAATGTCTTGGATGCATAGACTAATTGGTCTATGTCTTGGATGTGTTGTGCATAGAGAGGATCTGTTTAAAATGTCATCTCCTGCAGGTGCACTCACCAGCCCACAAAACCTGAGAGTGGATGTTCTGGATTTTCATGCTAAGATAGCCTGGGAGCCAGGCCCAGGAAATCCGAATGACACCACGTATGTGCTGGAACTTCAAATAATGGGGTTTGTATTTTTTTTATTTCTCTCTAGTTTTCTCAACCGCTTTTGTTTGTGTTGAACTATTTTTTCTACTAATATTTTCTATGAACTATATTTTTGAAGCGAGCAAAAATGGACCATAATTAAAAACTGCACAACCACACTGGCGTGTGATTTGGATGACTTTAACTCTTATGATGACCTGCTGAAGAATTACTTTGTCAGAGTGAAGGCAGTATGGTTAAATCAAAGCTCTGAATGGATAAATCACTCTTCTTTTCAGCCTTATTCTTACAGTAAGCATAATCATTATTTCCAATGTGACAATAAAAGGCAAGCCATGTCATAGAGCAAATTAGACTTGCATAAATGAATTTGTGAATTAAAAATAGACTTTTGTTGACTATTATAAGTTATTATTTGTTATTATGAGTTTTATTGCTATTGTAGAATCTAGTATTTTAGATACTTAAGTTCTTTTTGCGCTCTACACATTGTTTTCCACACCTTAGGTCAGTTCAGCCCCCCTTCACTAAATGTGAAGGTTGAAAATTGTTCCATCTCTGCATATGTTCAACACCCGGTCACTAAAAAGGCTGATGGGCTGGTGCTCATTATCGACCTTTATCGCAATGTCTCTGGTCATTCAACATGGGTAGGTAAGCCCAACTGGACACACAGTGCGTACACTTTAGAGCTGAAATCAGGTATTTGCAAACGTACACAGCAGAAAAAGACACAAAACATTTTCTTTATAATCAAAGATTTTTTTTTCTTCTAGGTCGGTAAATATTATAATATAGACATTAGATAGATTAATTTCTGTAGAGAATTCTTGTAGAATTTATTGAGTATTTGCTTTAAATTGTTCACATCATTTATGTTTTTCTATATCTTGTGGGGGTTGCATTGCTGCAGGAGTTACTTGTGCACATCACAGGATGCAAATGGTCTTCTAAATAGACAGTGACCTCAAACATACCTGAGAATTGGTTGCAAAATGGCTTAAAGACAATAGAAAATATATACAGAACATTGGAGTGGCCACCACAAAGCTCTCATCTTAGTCCTATAAAAATATCTGTAGCACTGAAAAGTTGTGTGCATACAAGAGGGTTTGAAAACCTAGTGACCCAGTTACCCATATGACCATCTGCCAAGAGAAATGGGCCATAATTCCATCACTATTGTGATAGGCTTGTAAAAGAAACATGGTTTCTTTTCATTCTGTGAGGCTTAATTTAGTGACTTTGTTTTCTCAATCTAAACAGGTGGATGGAACGCAAACGGAAGGTATTCACTGGTTTCATAAGCTACCTCCTGATCACTACTGCCTGAGGGCTTTTATTAGTAACTACCAGAATAACTACCGGAATCAGTTGTTTGCAGAGAAATGTATTGTCATCCCGAGAGATGCTGGTAATGTAACGTCATAACTGGTATCAGAATTCATTATTTGTGAACATATTGTGCCGATTGTGACAGTGTGATTTGTGTCTCTCAGCAGGTGAATCGAGTCTTGTGGGAGTGGCTCTGGGTGCATCTTTCCTTTTAGTTCTTCCTGTCATTCTGGTCCTTGTCTCTTTGGCATGCTACCTGTGGCCAAGACCAAAGTACCTCCGAACACCTAAGCCTCTGGTATGTCTATTATTTTTCTATTAAAAATCATTTAAAGACACACATACAAGTGTGATGTGATCGCTCAATACACTCTATCTCTTAGACAATCAGAGTTAAGCAGCCAAATCTGCTGGAGGTTGACCCTGAAAAGTCCAGTACTGTAGAGGTCTTACACCAGGTGTGTGACGACGCAAATGACTTGGTGTCAGAGCCAAACAAGGACAACACGTCACTGCTGACATCTGAACACAAGGGTGGCTTCACAAGTTTAACACTTGAGGACAAAGAACATGATCCTGGTAGCTGCACTTGTAGTCTTCAGCTGCCTTCTGTTTACTGGCTGGCGCCAGACTGCAGTGATGTAGACAGCCAAAAGGAGGAAACCCTACTGCATGTTGTCAACTACCCAAATGACACTGACTATGAATATGGAGGAAATGAGTATTCAAATGAATACATGGAGAGATTGCTAGTTGGTGCACAATGGGAGATTCATTTGGTATCAGACTCGTCAAACAGACAATCAGCCGGGAGCTTAGAGTACCTGGTGTCCGCTGAAACACAATCAAGCAGCGGGTCAGGCTATGACCCCCGACCTCAGATCTGTTGACCATAGTGCACCAGCTCTACTGTAGCTCCCCTGCCTCACACTGCCGTCTACCTCAGAAACATGCTGTACAGATTTCTGAAGTTTGAAAAAAAAAAGTGTTTTTTTTTGTTGTTGTTGGTTTGTGAATTGTATCAGTCTCTCATTGTGAAGGCACATTTTAAATTACTGGGATTACATTATATAATACGGTATTAATACGAATATTAAGTTTAATAAACCATGTTATTGTTATTATCTTTCAATGAGTGCAGTGAATGTATTTGTATTGGTTGTTTAAGAGTTGAAAAAGTCACAGTTAGAGCATCCATAAAAACTATAATATATTTAATTAAAGTCTTTATATTTACACGTGTGTAACTGGTATGCACAAATGTACAAAAGGAGAAATGTGTCCCAGCATTTTCTCCATTAATTTCCACCAAAGAGTGAAGTGAAAAAATTCTTTTCTCTTCTCCCATCTTCTCCACGTAAACGCAATGACTTGCTTGTGCGTGTGCCTCTCTGAAGCGTTGTTGCTGTATTTTGCCTCTCCTCTGCTTGCATTTGAACTTGTTGATTAATGACCAGCCGCATGTCCTCCTAGAGAAAGACTAGCCCTCAGTTATTCCAATCACATGTATCAGACTTCAGGAATGGGTGCAGCTAATTGAGATTTAATAATAATAATAATAATAATAATAATAATAACAACAACGTCAGACAATGTCAGAAAAAGAAGAATGTGCTTGTGTGCTTTATAAGCCCCACTATCAAACTTCATATTCTGACCTGCCAGGCATCCACCTCCTGAGACAGTGCCACCTTGTGTTTGATGGTGCTTAGCAGTTGCAAATTCAGAGAGTCTCTATCATGCCGTGTTTTAAGCAGTTCTTCCTCCAAAGAACTACAAAAAACAAAATTTCTATTCATTATACGGTTTCCTGTTATTAGTTAATTTATTTGAGATGTCATCTACACTGAAAGGACAATACCTAAACGTCAATGTTAATATATTTACAACTTATTTGATAGGTGAGTACCTAACATATTCATAACAGCTGTCAAGAATTGCTCAAACGGCATTCATGACAGTTCATAATGCATGTCTAAACTTTCATATCCAATCATTTTAAGTATACTTACTATTTTAGGTATACTGGCTATTAGTATTAGTATGTTTTGATTGTTACCCTACTAAGTAATAGTGCAGTATTTACCTGTAGCTTGGTTTCCCAAGACTACTTCTAAATGGTTTCACCTCTTCCCTGAGAGACTGCAATTCTTCCTCTTTGCTCTGTAACTGTTGGGAAAAATAAATGTAGTCGTATGTGTGATGTGATAGGCCAGTGTTATTTGAATGTGTTTGTACAGGCAAATATATGTGCTCCTATCAAGCAAACCTCTTGCTTCAGCTGCTGGAGTTCAGTGTCCCTCGCCTGCAGGACCTCAGAGTGGGCCAAGAGGGCTTCTTTGGCCTAATCAGGAGAATCAGAAGATTCAGACAAAAATGCAAAAAAAAAAAAAACGTTGTTTGATGTTTGATTACAAAAAAGTTAAATCTCTTCAGGATCTCATCACCATTATATACAAACTAGACAAAGATTTTTTACTGTTAATATACAGTATAGCTTGATAAAAATGGTATTGATGTCCTTTAAATATCTATTGTACACTTCTCAGATCTACAATATTATTTTCTCTTTAGAATCCCCTATCAGAGACTACTCAGGTGAACTGTAAGTTGGCGTGTCGTAGGCTACTCTATACTGGTGTAGCCCACCTAGGCATCAGCTGGTGGGAGCCAGAGTACCTGGGACTGCTGGATCTCAGATTGCAGGGACAGTGGGTAGCTGGTGATCTCTCCCAGGCTCACCTCCTCGCCCAACGCCTGCACTTTTTGCTGCAGGTTGCGGTTGAGCGTGTGCAGCTGGAACACCGTGCTGTGCTCCTGCTCCAGCTGTCACAAATAGCCAGAGAAGAGAAGGAGAGGAGCGCCGCTGAGGCTCATGCGCTGTAGTAGCCGTTCATAGATTCACTAATAGCACACAGCCCCAGCCCATAGAAAATGCTCCACTCATACATTCTACTCAACTCTATGGGGAACTAAACGACCCTAAAGTAGAATCCTAGATCCTAAAACAACTAAACAATTCTAGTGTTGGCAATTCCAACACTAGAAATGTCGTTTCCAAAATGTATCCTTACCTCTGTTTCCCTGTCCAGCAGACTGTTCTGTAGTTCCACGACCCTCTCCCTCAGCATGTCTCTTTCCGAGCGCAACCTGTCATTATCATCCTGTGTAGACTTCAGCCGTTTGTCGAGGTTTGTATACCGTTCTTGCACCACTCTTATCTTAAGGACGAAAACAGAGGAAGTCCATGCCATCAGGTTAGCCTCATAGCATTAAGACTTAAAAGACATACAGTAGGCTATATAATAAATGTTTGTACAATGAATATAGCTAGTTATGTCTGTGAAGGATCTCATTCATCCAGGTCTTAAAGTGTTCAGACATCTATTTTGTGAGCTTGAAGATATTTTCTTGTTTGGCCTGCTTTCAATCTGTCCTAGGTAACTAGGTAACTACCAGTATGCTTGTTATGATTTACTCTAACTTTTCATATCAGCATGCCTTAAAAATCAAAGACATCAGTGAACAATGGTGAAAGACATCCCAAAGCTTGAAATGCATGAATATATATTTCAGCAGTGACATCACCCTAACGTAATGTTTCCAGTGAGTGATTGTGTATTGTGTGATTGCGACATCACCTCTGCTTGAAGACTGTCCACCCGTGCTGAACTAATGGAGCGGCTGAAGCTGTTCTCCTCCATCTCCTCTCTTAGATTGCGTAGCTCAGAGCGGAGCGTATGCTCCAGTGCCACGGCCTGGAAGACAAAGGGCAAGCGTTAGGGCTTAGCCCTGTTTCTGTCTCTGTCTGAAGTGATTTAACCTGTTTCGCTACATTCTCAATGAGAAGCGGGGGCACGGAAGGGGCATGGATGTGTGACGTTTACAAACTCACCTCACACTCCTTTCCTTGCTTTTTCCTTTTTTTATGTTGTTATAAAGTCATTCTTTAACACCTGTTTATTAGTATATAGTAGATCTCTTATAGACAATCTCTTATGCCTTGAGGCGATGACTGACCTCTGCTAACTGTTCCACTAGTTTTTGGTTGTGGTTGGACAACTGTGTGAGCTGTTCGCTCTCCTCATGGCGGCGGTCTCTGCCCTGGGCATGCTGCTGTTCCAGCTGTTTCCGTAGGTTCGACAGGTCAGCCTGCAGCTCGGCCTCCCGTTGTACTGCTTCCATCTCACCCACTTCTAGCCGCCTCTGTATAGTGTGCTTCTCCTGCTGCACGACCTAATAAACCACACGCACACAGACAAACATGACAAACATACCGACTCACAGAGACTCCCCCCCCACACAGACACATAAATACATATATTGATACACACATGAATGTCTGTTCATTCATTAGCTTTTTCCAAACATACCCAAAGATCTTGACCAAACACATCATTCAAGGTCACGTCTGTTAAACAGTAACGCTAAAGACCCATACAAACACCCAAAAGCTCTCAGAGAAAACCAAATAAATTCGCCAAAACTTTCTTGACAGGAGACAAATCTGTGTCAACCTCACTGACAGTCCATTGTACCTCTATCTCCCTCTCCTTCTGCTCAAGTTGGGTGGTCAGTTCCTCGTTCCTCTCCAAGAGTGCCTGCCCGAGCTCAGCGGCAAGGATCAGGTCACTCTCCAGCAGCGCCGGACTCCCGTCATCCTGGGGAAGGTCCGTGAGTGACCCTGGGACCACCCCCGGGGCCATGCTTCGTTTGGTGGACGAAGAAGATGAGAAGGGAAAGAAGGAGTCCTCCAGGCTTGGAGAAGGCAGGTTCTCCTTCTTTGAAAACATTCGGTAGTATGCACTTGTTCTGGACTGTGACTTCCAGACGTTTGAGAAATAAAATGGGCCGTGTCACGATTGGTGAGACGTCATGTTTGCCAAGTCAATTCCAATTACTGATGTTTACAAAAACAAAACAATCTGACACAGAATGGCCACAAATACACAATGTGGTGATCTGGTTATGGTTACTAATGAATCATGTTGTAAGTCAAGTTTGAGAATTAAGATTACAACACAACAGACAGAATGAAAAACACAGTCAGTAAACGCCCCTGCTGTGTAGTTATTTTTGGCAATGTGTATGTACTCAAGCATCAGCAATAATCCTAATGTCTAGTAGGTGGCTTTGACAGATGAGTTCTCCTTAGGTTTGATCAGGCAGAAATCTCTGTCTTCAGAAGGTAATCCTGTGGCAGTCCTAGAGGTATCCTGAAACAAGACAAAAAAAACCCTTGTTTCTGATCTACACCTAAAACCTTTTTTGAATTACATACAAAACAAATTTACCTCTAATTACCACGTGTAAGGGCAGTTATGATATAAAGTAAAACAGAAAAACAGTATATGTATCGAAAAACCGGTATATGTATCGTGACTATTGAGTACATGAGTACATTTCATCTTTAGTGGCCGGAAACCATGCCTTTTGTTGCCTGTTCTCAGCTATTGTTATGGTGACCGAAATAGAAGAGTAGTAATGTTTCAACACATTCTGCAAGTTATTCAAGAGTTCTTATGGACCTGTTGCTCCACCCTGCAGTCAAGGTGTCTGCCAGACTGGTTTAGTTTCCGTGGGATAAAACAGAATGCTTCTTTTACAAGGTTAAAACTCTAGTCATTGAAGGTAGGAACAACCAAGAGGAAATTGGTGTTCAACATATTCCCACTCTTACGTGTAATTCTGGAAATACACTAATCTTTCACTTGTCAAGTGAAGGTGATATTTTGTATTTGGGTATCTTATATGCAGACTATATTTATAAAAAAAAATATTGTATCTGAGTTGTTGTAACTGAGATATTTGGACCAATGGCACTGCTTCCATTAAATTTGTTTTTAAATTAATAAAGTTGACAAAGCAACAGTAAAACAAAATGACAACCAAAAGTTAGTCTATGGACTCATATACATCTTTAGGCCTGCATGTGTTTTTCCTACCTGCTGTCTTCCTGTTGCACTGCTGGCGTGTGTGGTGGCAGTAAGTCAGTGGTGGTTGCCGTGGTGGAGCAGCTGTTTCCCTGTACACTGACCACACCCATGTCTGGTGACATCACTTGGGAACAACTGGGCGGGGACAGAAGGACAGTGATACTGGAACTGGTAGGCTGTGAGAGCAGTAGGTCTAATACCTTCAAAAATAGTGATGAAGGTTTTTTGACATGACTAGTGACATGCTTCTTTGTTTTGTTTTCAGCACCATTACCTAAAGTCATTCAAATAATAATTTGAATAAAGATGAACATGTAGCTCTTTTTTCCTGGAGTGTTTACTATGACTGTCACTTGGGGACAGAAGAGGAACCACAATGGAATTAAGTTATAGTCTACATTCAAGTCTCAGTGTAAAACACATGAATGATAGACAGCCTAATTAAAATGAATAATACAGCATGTTTGTGATCAGAGATATATTTTTGTTTGCCTAATACGAATACAGTTAAAAAATAATGAATGTCCAGCAACTTGGTTATCATAAATTTAAATAAAACAGTTTTGAAATAAAACTGATTTCTTGATTTACATTTATTCAATAGTTGCTGAATTTATAACAGCATAGAATAGCATTTCTGATTAAAGGTCAGCTCACAATTTCATAATCCTCACTTAACAGCCACAGTGTTGCCTTTAAAGATCAGTCAAAAAATTGTAATTGACTTGAATTCTAGTTTTTCACAAACAATGGAAAGTAAAACACTATCAATGTTGCTCTGATCTTTTATTGGCAGCAGTTAGAGGCACAACCCTTCCTGTCAACACCTGAGAATGCACTGATTAGGCCTGAAATCACAACAATGGAACAGTAATGAAGGCCAGACAGATAAAAAAGCCCAAGGGACAGAAATGTGAGTTGTAAAAAATGGGATTTTACAAACTGACATCTAAACAGAATCTCTGTTACAAAGACTACCTTGTTTTTCCCGGCTCTGCCTCTGTCTGTGGGTGCAGTGAAGCTTGTGGAATGGCTTTCTCCCAAAGCATACAGACAGTGAACTGAGTGTGCAGACCAGTAGGGGTTGCTGATGTGGTGGTGTGTGTTTGTGGGGGAGGGTGGCGGTGTCCAGGGTCAGACAAATCGACACAAACAGGAGCCTGTGAACCAGCATGCCATGCCACCACATTTCTGCAAAACAAATTTTCCTTCCTTTAAAAGACTCTTTGAGCTTATGAGGCCTATATTGTCAACACTCTGCAAGGTAGGGAAGAGGGAAAAATAGTGAATACCGAGTGCAATGTAAATCAATAAAATATAATATTTCATTTCCTTTTGATTTTTTACTTAAAAAAATCATCAGAGAAAAAGTTTTCTCAGACTCAATAGAAAAATTGTCAACCTTTCCTTTTCCAGCTAAGATTGTAAACAACCAACAAATCCAATTAAATTCAGTAATGCCACAATAGTGGTACATGAATATGCATTGCATCTCAGATGCAGATTCTTAAGGTATGACTTATCTGTTCTGAGCAGGAGCAGTAGGTGGGGTAGGGCAACCCCCGACCCCCCCTTCCCCCAACTGTTATCCCTCCTGTAGTCACAGCCCTCTGCAGGCAGACTGCTCATTGCAGACCAAGAAGAACATGGAAAAGCTGCACAGCCTTAGCTTGTCATTGGCTCTGGTTCTATGCAGTCTGCTGCCTTTTGTTGTCCAGGCAGGGAAAGATATGCCAAAGCTTGCCGACAAGAAGTTGTGTGCAGATATTGAGTGCAGTCGTGAGTAGGCTATTCTCTTTTTAAATTGTCAATTGCCATGCGAACCACATAATAACAACCGTTGAAAGGCATGCAATATAAACCAAGTTTGCCGCATTTTTGGCAAGGTATAAAAACCTGGTATCTGTGTGTGTGTGTGTGTGTGAGAGAGAGAGAGAGAGAGAGAGAGAGAGAGAGAGAGAGAGAGAGAGAGTATGTGTGCATATCATGGAAATAACTCAAAACAGTGTTAAAGAAAATAATCTCTGTGTATGTAGATCCCATCCTCATTGCTCGCGCCCTGCAAGACTATTATGCTCAGGACTGCCGCTTCATCTCTCTCCGCCAGGATCAGCTTGTTTATGTGTATGCCATGCTGAAGGACAGTGGAAACCTCTTCTGGGCTGGCAGTGTAAGTGACAAAACAAATTCAGATTTACACTGTGTACAGGTTACAGGTTACTGTATATTTTAACAATATGGATTTGAACATCATTTAGCATATTTCATATTTAATTTCATGTTTAATTTCCTATAGAATTAATGTATTTCATTCCTATAGAATTAGTGTATTTCAAAAGGCGGACCTGGCTTTTTTGCCTTTAATTAGCACTGGTGGTGGAAAATTATTGGAAATATGCACTACATGCAAACATTTCATTATCCACTTTCACCATTTAATACTAGTGCAATTGTTGTGTAATAACCTTTCATTAAATATGTCTTTTAAAATAATTTATGAGTAAATTATATGATTGGCTGTTTGTTGTTGCAGCCCATGTTGCAGTGGTCACAGAACTCAAAGTTAATCCACCTCTGATTTTAAAACTATTCACCACTGACAACTTAGTTGGTCTGTTTTATGATGTTCCACAACAACTTCTCAGGTTCAAGGTTCCTACTATGGAGAGCAGGAGGCACGTCTCGGACATTTCCCAAGCAGCGTTGTTGAAGAAACTCATGCCTTGGTGCCAGCAGAGGTGGAGGTAAACACTGACGTAAGTTGTCCCCTTCAGGCAAGGGAATAGCCTTTTTGTTTTTTTGTGCAACAAATAATGGAGGCAGGGTCCAAAGCAATGTTAAATTGATTTTTGTTTGTTTGTTTGTTTTTCAGAAATGGGACTTCTATTGTAACTGAAGACATTGGTCTCTTCTGGTTGCTCTGGTTTATCCTTTACATTTTGTATAGCACTGCTACTGCTTTTTTTTTTTTTTTTTTTTTTTGCTATGGACATCTTCCTGAGCCGTCTCAGCTACAGGGTGGTATGATCCAGATGTTATTATGGATATTGTAGAAATGTTATAGAACCAAGCTAAGCTATGGGCAGAGGATTTTTGATGTTTAATAAAAAAAGCTGCTTTGAAATGTGTCTTATCCAATGTGTCAGGTTCTTTTCATCAACATTCCAACTAATTCTTCTTTTGGCCTAAAACAGTCTACATATTTTTATCTTTAGAACTAATAAAAAAACATTTATGACTGCTTTGATGTTTCAGGTTAACTTACTTGGGGTAAACATAATTCTCAGTTTTGTCCCGGGTATTTTTTTTTATTTCTTAGACTTAAAATAAGATCAAAATTTCAAGATTTCCACAGAAAACCAGGTAAATGCAGTGGCACTGTATCACATTTTTTTTTAATATCACCATTGGCATTGAATTCCTGTCTCATAATATGACAATGATTTCAAAGTTTAGGCTACATTAGGCTAGCTGTTTTTTTTATATAGCCTATGGAACTGAACTATTTTGATTCATGACATGCATCTATTTTCCAACAAAAATGGCCAGAAACCGTAGCCATGATGTCTATGGGTTGATCAAGTTCAAAATGATGTTCCAAACAGTCTTTGTTGTAACCATGCGGACGGAACAACAAATACAGTGACATCACTAACACTGCAGCCAAAGATTCTAGAGCGCTGCGTTTTAGAAGCAAATCTTAATTTGGTATTTTTATCACACATTTCATAATGGACAGTGCAGGAACGAAGCGAGCAACACCTTTTCATTATATGCTTCGCGCCTCAGGACAAAGTGAGGTTTGGCACGACACGTTAAAAGATGCTAAGCTGAGTCAATTTGGATGGCGTTGCTCCACCAACGAAAACGCCTACACCACTGCAACCTTGATTGGCAACTGGTTAGAGAAACGGTGTGATGTTACTTGCATCTCAAATGTTCGCCGCCCACTGCCGTCTCAGGTGAGTTCTGATGCTTGTTGATGGTCATGGGTGCACCATATAGGCTAGGCTACAGTAAGTTTTTTACACTATTATTTATACAGTTAGATCTATGTCATTTTTACCACAGTTTTCAGAGTACTTTGAAACGACTTATAGCGCAACCTACAATAAAGATGAGAAAAAATCCACCCAAACCCGTAAGTGACTACTTGTTAAGTTGATTCATCCGCTACGTTTTAATTGCATTAGGCTAGTCAATGCAAAGTAGGCTAAGCTATCATGAACGTAACTCAGCAACTTAATGTTTAACAAATGTGTTTGTTAATTTACATTTGAAGTCCTCTCAGGGGATCCTAGAAGTTTTTCGGGACACCAGCCTGGTAATTCTCACACAAAGTAGGGCTTTCTCGTGCGAAACACAGGACTTCATATCACATGTCAGAATAAGGAATGTGTGATAAAACCTAGCAATCCTCACTGGACACTACAAGCACTCAGGATCAGTAAAACATTTCCCAAATCCTAAATACAGGATGTTTCATGTCATTGTCTTGCATAAATATTGGTTGTATTAAACTATTCTGTTTTAGATGGTCAGAATCAAAATAGGTTGGCTTTCAAACAATACAGTATCTCTAATTCCTATTTCTAGACATTTCTAGACATCCCTCTGTATTTTTACTAATGTAGGCTAATGAAACAACGTCACTCACTGTCACATTTGCATTGTTTTATATTAGATTTTATTGGATAGTGGTTACACACTCATGTCGAAACAATAATATTAAATGTAGGAATGTCTAAGCGAGCAAAATGGAAATAAAATACCAGAGCAGAGAGCAAACCTGCAGAAAGATGTCAAACATTTCAAGGACTGGGGATTAATTTTGTTACATGAATTGGCTTGTTTTTCAACAAACAGGCTACTGGCCTATTATATTTTTGTTAGCACACACACAAACAGTTTTTAAGTCAACTGTGAAGTCAATATCCCATCCTCCATACACTTACTTAAACATATTTCACCACTCAATCCTGTTCTTTGCAAGTATAGCTATAGGCCTATTCAAAAATGAGGCCCTAACTTTACTGTTCATTGACCTCATGTTGTTTTTCAGAGCTGATGTTAAAACTATATTTGTTTTGAGTCATAACATTCCATAACATTATTTTACACCTCCAATTGCCTTTTTATCCCAATTGCCACTTACTTAAATTGAGCCGTTGGCTCTGCATTAAAAAAATTTTGACATCACGTCGATGAAGAATAAAAATGTTTGCAAAACAAAAGGAATTCAGGTCGGATAGCATTTTTGGTGGTCCTGTGGTTACTGTATCTGGTCTCCATCTGGTTAGACACTACTGTATATTTCCTTCTTTTTGGCTATAAGATATATAGACACTCTTTACCTACATAGGCATGAGGAAGAGGACATAATGGGAAAATATGGAAAAAGCACGGTGGATGGTGAGCACTGATGGCTTGACTACTGTTGCACAGCAGGCTTGTCGTCACGTGAGATGGGGATGTTCCTCTCAGGGGCATCGCAAGTCTTCCGTGGGCCAATTACAGTGAGAACACCGTCTGAGGACAGGGAGGAGGTGACAGTGGATGGGTCTACTCCTCCTGGGAGTTTGTATTTCCTTTGGAACTCACGTGACACAAAACCGTGGTCGTCCTAAATACAACAGACATAACTGTCACCCTTCGAGAATGCTGTACATTACGTGGCTACAGTATATGAATATAGCTATGAAACTGAGCCAAGAAGTATAAATTTGTCACCTGACGTTCTTCGTGTTTGGCGTGTATCTCAATGAAATCCCCATTAATCTTTACAGACAGCTCCTCAGGGGAGAAGTGCTTCACATCAAGGTTGACTGTAAAACGATCTTTCTCCATCCGCATCTAGAAATATGAGATAATAGAACACAACTGTCAGATGAGTCTGCGTCTGATTGTAGCGGTGTATGTCAAACACTGCTCCTCCTCATGGGTCTGTGTTTTGTAAGGAGTGCCACACCCCTCTAAACTATGTGAAGTTTAAATACTTTCCAGAAGGGTCTTTAGATGCTGAGGTATTCAAATGCAAATGAACAACGGTAGTCAAGTAACATCTTTTTCTTGAATGAGTGTTGGAAAATAATATTGCATTTAAACACTACTTTGTAAACCACATGTCACACATAGGGTTTGCAAGATGCTTTAAATAGCTCCTGTGTGTGTTCATTGTTTTGAGTGAGCAGCTGAACAATGTGCATGTGTTACATGGCTTAAAAAAAGATATAAAAATAGCCACTCCAATCTCTATGTACACAAAGATGTGCAAGGCCCATTAGAGAATATCTGAGGGAATAACTAACCCCTATTCCTACTGGGGAGGCATTGAACAAATATTAAAATTATTTTTTACTAAGATAAAAATATTTGTAACTTTAGTGCTTTGAAACAAATGTGTCATCCCAATTTGCAGTCGATGTCTGTGCTAATGATGCTGTTAAAATAGTATTTACTATATATTATGATATTGATTTAACATGCATAATACATAAACTTCTACCATTTATTACTACTTATACTATCACCTCAAAGTTGCACACTCCTTTATGTTGACATATTGCCTGATGCCTGGGCTCACCTCAGAGTGCCCACTCTCCACCCAACTGGGCCAGTGCGGGAAAGTCAGCCGGGGGTAGTAGAGTGAGGGGACTGGCGGCAGCATGTTCTCACTGATGTGCTCCCCAAAGTGCTGGTCGAAGATACGGCTGGGGAGGAAGGATGGGATAAAGCGGCGAAACCAGGGCTGTTGGATGGTCACGTCCATGGTGCTCCTAATGGGTGCAAAGACAGCCACTGCCCACAAGCTACTTAGAATCTGTTTTTTTTTTTTGTCGACAGCTCGCTTATATACTCTGCCTCTGCCAGGCCCTGCCAGTCCACTGACGACAGTTCTGGAACAATGATGTAAACTGTTCCTTTCTCTCTCTCTCTCTCTCTCTCTCTCTCTCTCTCTCTCTCTCTCTTTTTCTCTCTCAATCAATCGCTGTCCGCTTCTCTCTCTGTGTTTCTACTGTCCTCTTCCCTTTCTCTCTCTTCACACTTCATTTTACTGAAATTAGATGATTTAATTCACATGCTGTAGATACTAGCTGGATTATAATTCTAGCTTTAAATGGTCTTGATGTGCCCTGTGTTCACACCACTGGAAGAGCGCCCTGTCTGGGTTGGTGGGGCAGAATTTGCCAGTAACCTCTGGTCTTGGCATTTTCCCACATCCCCTCCCTGACTCACTAGGGGGCCACTGTGCCAAGGGGGATTAGAATGCCCAGAGTAATGTGCCAGTTCAAATTTGGGCATGGGCTCTTCTTAGGATTTTGTCTCCCAACACAAGGCCTGAGGGAGACTGGCCAACTATGACAGTGGTAGTACCGCTGTGGATTATATACAGATCCTCTTGTAGAATGCGGAGTCATTCATCAGCATTTGAGATTTCTTTGCGGTTCCAAAACACAGCCTGAAAACAGGCTGGGGTACAATGGTGTAATGTGATTTTTCCACAACATCAAATCAACTCATAATGCTAACTGATTAATTATCTACTGAAAATGTGATATCCTGAATAGTTATATATTGACAAAGTGATATATTCAAGGTATATATTCCCTCGATAAGTCTTATCACATTGTACTACCTCACATTGTATTAACCCCTCCCCATAGACCACTCTAAAGGGTCTGCCATAATCTATTTCTAGCCAGGTTTATCACCCTCCTTGTTCAGGCATAGCTGTGCAGACTCTCTTTCCTCATCCTTCATTGCCACTCTCCTGTCGTCCTCCTTCTGTCGTGTTCTCTTGGGATACTGGCCTGTACGGCTGGAAACTTTTGCTCACAAGCTGCTAAATTCCGGATACAGCTATGACTGAACGCACTATCCCACATGCTTACCCAATGAGTATGGAGTATGAGATGAGCAACCCAAGCCGGATCTATGATCAGAACTTTGCTGAAGGTAAGAGGCCATTCATTATTATAAAGCTTCTGCCGGTAAAAATACACATGCAGTCTGTGATTGGTCTCTTCTGTTGTAATATGGATTTATAATTTTTTTTTAGCATTGTCAAAGCACTGTTCAAATGATTCTTGATAATACTCTGGTTAGATATATGGCCATATTATTGTGGGAATACACTATGTGGCTCTGCTCCTGGTATTAAAAGGTCATTAGTGTGCACTGCATTGTGAAAACTGATCAACTGTGCATTTGAAGAAAGAATGAATTAGTTGTCAAAATCCAGTGATATGCAATGTTATGATATAGAAATAGTTGCAGCTAGCTTTGCAATTCCCCTGACATCATTTCATTTTTTGTGAAATATAAGCTCTCTGGCATGGCTTATATTTAGAATGCCACGCATGACAGAGCTGGCACTGCAACCACTTAAAAATAAACTGTTGCCAAGAGAGATATTAACCAGGCATATCAAACACTCAACACAATTGAATGTCATTTTGGGCAAAATATCAGTGGAAATTCTTCAATCCCAGAATAAATGCACATTGATACCTCCATATGATATACTGTGTCAAATTAAAATAGCAACATTGTAAAGTAAGTTTGACATCCTTTTAGTATTGCTTACAAAGTGAACTTCCGTATTTATCTCCCATGACTCCTGGCAGACACAGGTTTCTATTTAGAGATTTGTTGGGGTGAGATGCAGACAGTGGGACGTGTAAACATTAGTTCAGTGGTGTGGCCACTGCTGTTTGTTAAAACTTAAACACTGGTTAATGTAAATCCACAAAGTGTATGGTAGTCCAGGTGGAGTACAGGTAAGTCTTTAAGCAAGTACTTAGCTCATTGGTCTAAATTCAGGTCTAAAGTAATGTTTTATTATGTATCTCATTTCATGACAGCCCTGACCCCACAGGATCTTCTTACACCAGTGTTATATCATGGCTACTACATTCGCCCGCGTATCAACAAACAGCTGGAGCGTGGTTTCTCGCAGGTGGACTGTGAAGATGACTGGTACCGTGTGCTGCTGGATGTCTGCCAGTTCACGCCGGATGAGCTGAATGTGCGCACAGTAGACAACCTACTGGAGGTCAGCGGGCGCCACTCGCAACGTGTTGACCAACATGGGTTTGTTAGCAGGGAGTTCACACGCACATATATACTTCCCATGGGAGTGGACCCACTTCTTGTGCAGGTGTCGATTTCACATGATGGCATTATGTGCATAGAAGCACCACGGAAAACTGATGGCATCGAACCAGTGGTCAACCAACTCCCTATTAAAATGGACAAAAAGGGAGCCAAAAGTTCCTAAAGAGAAAAGTAGCTCAAAGACTCACATTTTAATTTTTGGCCATACTTGAATTACAACGAACAATAAAATCGATTTCCTTTAGGTGTTTTCAGATCAGTTCAATGAAATTAAAATGTGGTTCCATTTAAAACATGCCCTCTCTTTTATACACCAAATGTGCACTTGAACACGTTGTTAGTTCAATGTTAGTTCTTTCATGTTTTATTTTAAAACTGACATCAAACCAAACCTCAACTCATTCATAAGGAAATGTGAAATCATACTATAACTTATTTAGACACAAAGAGCATGAAAACAGCAGTGTTTTAAAGCAAAGGATCAGGCCCATGGCTCTACAGCCCTGCACCGTGGAATAAAGCTAAAATTTAACATGGTAGTACCTGCTTATTAAACATTAATGTAGTGTTGTGTGATGTAGGTTATAAAGTAATTACTATGCATTATGTTTGAACAAAGGCCACCACATGCATAGTGACTATTTTTGTGCAACATTCACAGATGTACGCACACGGTAATGTACATTATCCCTCATATAATTATCAACAGATTAATACATGTGTGACAAGCATTGTGTAGTATTTTTGCGAGGCAATGTTCATTTTTTAAGTTTTAGATCAGTTAGACTATCACAGAGGACGTAGCCTGCTGAGGACCTTAACTTACCCAAAGGACATTTAACAATAATAACTAAGGTTTACTAAGTTCCTGAAAGCTGAATTTGACTGAATGAGACTAAACCAGGAAAATGATCTGAAATATAGCCAAGGCCTACTGCAAAGGCCAATTATTTTTAGTGTCATTTATACTTTCACCTTTAGGGGGCGTGGTCCACAATTGTGAAGGTACAAAGGTGGCAGTCCGCTATCCACCTGTGCGTCCCCATAACTTCGAAACAAGGAAATAGCGAGTAAATCATCAGCAAAATGTGTGGTATTCGATGCCATGACCAACTAAAATGGGAAATAATGTAACACGGACCATCGATAAGTAAGTATTTTTCCAATGTTCACATAATGTAATGTTTGTCAGTATCTGTGTCTATGTGTTTCTTGCAAATAGCGCGCGACTTTGCGAATAGAGACTTCTGGATTTTGTAAACAGTACGCCTTTCATTTTTCTGAAAGACCTGGGGTCCGTTGGTTTTGAGAAGTTACCGTGTCGTTCGCCTTTCTGTATGTCTAATTGATAGCTATACTGAGGCCTAGGCTATATTAATCGCACAGTAGGTGGCCTACACTCATAAATTTTACTATGATTGCACAGCGCTACGTTACTTTAATAAGTTTACGTTAGATCATATCTATGAGATTGATAGTAATGGATATGTTCAGCCTATGGAGAGTGCATTGGATGAGTGGGAGATAATCATCCTCTGACTTAAGTTATTACCTGAAGTCTGAAGTTTATAGTAGGCTAGGTAAATTGGGGTGATTTCTGAAGAATAGATTTCTAATTGTCATTTGTGTGATTTCATTCAAGGTGGGGAGTTGATTCGAAGAAGCTCAGGCTACAAAGTAAAAAGAAAAAAGGTAGGCCTAGAGATTCTTGTTAAAAAATAATCTCATTTATGATGATGTATCAGTACGATGAACCATCAGCTGAAGTTTGTTAGTTGAAGTTTGTTCAGTGGTCTTCATATTTGCTCTTGGATCTAAGAATCCAAAGTTATTACAATAGGCTTGTTATTATAAAACAATTTTTATCATAGGGCAAAATTTTTTTACCTCAATTTGCATGTGACATACTAACCATCCACAACATATGCACCTTTTATGGCCTTTCAAAGAACAGGGGAATCCACCTATCCTGTCAAATGTGATATGTCTATTCTGTTATTACTGACTATTTAATGAATGCATCTAAAACTCACTGTACATTACACATTAATTGTTCTATACATTTTGGAGGGGCAGGTGCAGAACCAACTCCTCCTGAAATGGTAAGTTATATTGTCCAAACCTCAAGTCATATTAAACCTATTTTTCTTGAGCCTGTAGCATGTCTGTCAATGATAATTTATTATCTCATATGGCTTCTTCAGACAATAGATGGCCGTATGTATGGCACTGTGCCAGACGAGCCTGTTTATGCCAAGGTTAACAAGAAGAAACTACAGCCAGAGGTTGAGCTCCATTATGCTGAAATCCAAGTGGTGCAGTCAAGTCAAATGGCCAGCAGAGAGAGACAGAGGCCACATCAAACTAGCTCCACTGAGTATGCCACCTTAGACTTCGGCAGTGCAGCACAGACAAAGGCTCTGGTTTCTGACAAGATTAACGCTGCAGATATACTCATCCCTCCTGGAGCTCTGCAGATGCCCAATTCTAAACTGCACAGAAAGAAGGGTCCCTCTTCTGATGCAGCTGTGTTGGTTTGATTTTTTTAATCAAAAATAAAACATGCATATACATTAAAATCTGATTAAAATATGTTTCATCTTGTCAGTGAAATTTCAATGATGAAAGTTTTATTTATTTTTGTTTTGTTTTTGATAAGAGACATGCTATATCTGTATAATCGGCCACTTTTCATTCATTTCAAGATTTTCTTGATAAAATGTGTTTTCCTTTCTTTGTTTTGTACATGCAAGGATAATATAAAATGAACACAGTGCAGCTTCTTGACTTTTATTTCCCTCAATCTAAAGTCCATCATGGTGTGGTTTAGCTAGCTGCTCAGAACCTTTACTTGGAACCCAAGGCTAAAGAATGTTTCAATCACTGCAGTTCTTCAGTGCAGTTACTATGACAACCCTGTAACAATACCATGTGCGCCGCAACTCAGTAGGCTTTGGTTGACCGGAAAACCTCTAGCTATTGTGTTATGTTGAAGATTTAGGCTTTCGCTACAGCAACAGTGTTCTGGGTAAGTTAAGGTCATATTAAGTGAACATCTTCCTGACTCGATGATATGTTCGTAATATTTAATGATGCTAATAAGCACTTGTTAACGTTAGCTGTTTTTCAAACAAGCCCAAAACTTTCCTTTTCACTGAATTCATTTGTCATGATTTTAGCTGCTAGTTTAGTTAGCCTAAACTCATATGTAACACTAGAGATTTCATGTAGGCTAAATGTGGGATCTAGTAATACTATCGCATTACAGAAAACAAATGATTTGTTTCGAACACCTAATTCCCAAGTAGGACATTATAATATAGCGCGACTTTCTCAGCAGTCGTCTTACATTTGTGAATAGTTGATCAATGCATACATTATTCATTACGTATCTTCAGTTTGAACATTAAGAATAACACTGGACAATTTAAAATGTACTTTGTACATTGTACCAGTTCGTATTGTGACAGGCGGAAGATTATGACATTTTTCACCTGAAGACAACCGAATAGGCTGTACAGGTAATGGCCTCGATTGGACCCAAGACCGCATATTTGAAGGGATCTGTAAGTACGATGTATGCACTACTAGGTGCCCTGCACCATCAGAAAAAAAATCTGATCTGTAACTAGAAAGTCTCTTACATATATATGATTACATTTTCCTCTGATTCCTACCACAGAGCTGAGTAGATATGTCAGTGTGAAAATGAAAATTGATCACAAGATCAATGGGCAGGTGATAGCAGGTTGTATTCAACTGGAGTTAGTTTCACCTTTCATCCCAAAAGCTTCTTCAGTTTTGACCGATGATGATGGAATAGCAGGATGTTTGTCTGGACAGTAAATGGAGCCTTGAGGTGTAGACCACTCAGCATGTGATAATGGATGAACACAATTAAGATTAGTTAATGGGTTGGGACCCTGGGGGCCTCAAGCCACCAATGGCTGTTTTGCTGCAATACTGGGCTCTCATACAAAATGGTTTGTCAAAAAAAAAAAATTGCAATCAGGGACCTTGGACTGAAATTAACATTCAGTTAATTAAACTTAATTAAAATGACAAATCGTTACACAACACAATATTGTTTAATTTTTGGTGTTTTTGCCATATCAATATTAAACTAAATCACCGTTAATGTTGATGTATAATGTATCCAGTGTAGCCTTAGCGTGAGTTGGCAAGTTGTGTGATTTGAGTGGGAGGGTTTTGAACTTTGTGACCTTGTTGGCCTTATCCTTAAAGGAACCATAGAACACATTTTTTGACCATAATAAATTGTTCTTTGAGCCTCAATAATAGCATGTGCGGCTGAACGTGACCCAGGAGCACTGCTAGCGCGTTGTTTACAGGCTCATTTAAAAGGCTTAGAACGAAAATATTCGTAATTCCCACCTCCCCTGTTCATGAAGCAACAGGGGATTGGACCAGAGAAGTTTCCAAATGATCTTTGGTTGGACCATGCAAATAGGCGGTCCCGACATCAAGAAGCATCTCGTTTCAGATTGGCCTGTTTCAGCCCGGCCATTTCTAGCTTGAAATGTACATGTAAAAAGTTTTGCTATGGTCCATTGGATACCTTAAGCTACCTAAATTCAACAATAATAAGGTAAATGTGCTTTGACATTCAATGGGCTCTTTAAGGATGTCTGTGGTAAAATGAACCTGCCTGATTCTTGCTGATAGCAGTGTTGTGTGTCAGAGATGTGTGAAGTGCTAGGAGTCAGGTGTATGTGAGAGAGATTGTGTGTAGTGCAATAGGATGTTTGTGGTTGTTTAGGTGCGAATGTGTGCAAAGTCAGTATAGTGTGTATTTAAAAGTTCAGAATGCCTGAGGACTTTTTCCAAGTCTCTCAGGTCTAGCTTCAAAATCTTCAAAGTCCAGGTTTTCTTGCAGTGGAACTAAATAGGTTTTGAATGCATGTGTGTTTGAATGTGTGTGTAAGGAGCCTAAACTAGAGGGGAAGGATGTGGTAGATTTGGCAGGATTTTTGGTACATTCCCATTCCTTTAAATGTGAATGATGCAGGCATGTAGAAATGCATGGGGCTATTTTTATAGGCCATTGTGTTTTATGGCTCAATCCTATGGGTCAGTCACCCTCATCATCATCATCATCATAGTCATAATACTGTACCTTCTGGGTCCTGTCCATGCATTTTTGTTTTCATTACTTTTACTTTCATTTTTTTTTTGCTTAAGTGCATTGCTACAGGTCTATAACAAAGCATATTATGTTACTGGGACTGCTTGCGTTGTTACTCAGTCTGATAAATGTCGTGGATGTGCACATTTAATCTTCCCGGCTACTGCCTGCTGGGTTGTAGCCATAACAACAGAGAAGTAACTACAGTTGACGCATGCGCAGCATTTACATCAGAGCCTAGTCCACTCGTATCCTGTTACAGGCATAGCAAGCTAATGGGGGTTGCCCATATGGCCATCCCGTTGGCTGAGGTGTTACATGCACCTCTCTTTGTTTGCCTAATGTACCTAAATGTCTAACCGGGTATTACTTCTTCGTGATCTGTCATCGCCCGTTGTCGCCGTCGCACACATTTCTGTAGGGGAGAAGAATGATTGCATCCTTATCAAAAGGAAATCTACTAGACGTGCTACAGGAAGGTTTCAGCGAGGTATAATGCAGAAGTTATCATCCATAACTTATGCCTTTTATGTGTATCATCTGAGAAGTTTACAGCTAGCCATTTACTAAATTACTGTAATTTTGCTTTTCATAACGGTTTATTGTCCACATCACAGCTATAATGTAGTTGTTATTTCTTAGTGATTAAATCAAGTGAACTTACTTTGTTTTATGGGCTGTTGTATGGACAGGAAACAGGGTATAACGTTGACTTAGCAGCAAAGTAAAGTAGCTAGTCAAGTGTTGTGACGTGTTTTAATTGAATATTAGCGAAGTTGCAGAGGCTGAATTTATAATAGATTGCATATATTGTAAAAATTACATGCAAACACGGAAAGTGTGTACAGTTGCGAGTTTTCTCGACATGGTATAGACCGAACTCTGTTTTGACAGCTGAAACTCATTTGAAGTGTAGATTAGCTTTCAGTGTAAACGAATGAAATAATGTGCAATGGGAAGTCCCAAGTGTAATTCTTGAATCAAAAAAATAGTCAGGTATTGCAACATAGATTTATACCGCAATTATACATACTGCATTTTAACTGGGTTGTATAATGGGAACTGTTTAGAGTCTAGAAATTATTCTCAGTCACATGTAGCGTTCCTTTTTACAGTGTAGCTACTGGATTCTGGCTCATACTTACAGGCCCCCAAAAGAAAAGGTGTTGATGCTGCAGCTTTATAATGACAATTACCACAATCACTATGCTTGTATTACAGCAGGGAAAGTCTGTAACTAGGATTATTTTGGAACGGTGGGTGATGTAGCCTTTCAGCAAGCTGTGTAAATTTGTCTGTGTGCAGCTCTATGCCTGTCTAATACACTACACTGATTGATGTAGAAGTTGGTGAGGTTACTGGATTGGTTACCGGCAGTGAAATCAATTGCTCTAACATGAGAGTCCTGTATATAAGCACATGGGCAGGCTTATGGGTGCTGTTCAGTGAGCACTCTGCTCATGGCCGTGGGAACAGACACTTTGCCCATTCATTCCACCTTGTGCACAGCACCAGCTTGACATTCCCACAGGACAACTAGGCCAGCAGCCGCCACAGCCTCTCGATTGAATAGCCCCTGTGTTAGGCCATCCTCTGGGGAAGTGAACCATTCTGAGCGGCTGCTGTGAGTTCAAGTGTGACAGAAATACCTCTGACAGAATGGCCTTTGTCTCAGACCAATTGTATAGCAGTCTGATATCTACAGTTGCCCCCAATCTGTATAAACAGCCAAAATCTCCTAGCCATTTTTAGAGCTTGATTGGATTTATTTGGTGTCTGTCAAAGCTCTCTGGCATTGTTAAGGCAGAACAGTGTTTGCCATCTGACATAATCTGTCAGTTTCCGTTTTAGTTCAGGAAAACATAATGACATAATCTGAAACATAATAAGAAATTATATAATTCTAAGTTTGTTACTTTTGAAAAGACAAGACCTCGTTTACTGCACTCCAACGTGATGTTTTGTTTTCTGTTAAGATGATGATTTTTATGAGCTTGGCCAGCTAAGCACACCCTGTGTTTACATTGCTAGATTTCACGACGGCCTGATCCTGTCTGTTTAGCGAGTGTATAGGTGACGGCTTCGGGGCACGCCACAGACTGATACAGGAAGGAAGTTTGGGTGCCGTACACTAAGCTTTGCTGTTGTGACGAGGCAGTGAGAGTGCCAGACGAGCTAATCCTCGCTGCCGAAACTAGCAGGCACGCATGAGTGTGGGTAAAAGATGGGTGGATTTAAACTGTCAGAAGGGGTGAGCCTGCAGCGCTGATCGGTAAAGCTCCTTTGACAGTTGCTGTCCAAGCAGGCACCAGGATGGGCATCCGACTGCAGGCAGATAGTGCCGCACAAGTTCCGAATTAATTCAAGGTTGGTCAGTACAGAAAAGTCTTGGAAGGGCTGTTTGTTTGGTTATTTTGAAAGACCACAGAGGATAAGCACGTGTTACGGGGATTGCATGACCCAAACACTGTGTTTTACAGCTATTTCCAAGATTAATTGTGATAACAGGTGATGGGTTGAGGATTTGGAATGGTACTAAATGTAACCTGCGACAGTCCATTCAGACTATCCACATTTATTAAGTGTTTATAGTTCTGCTGGTCTTTCTACCCACTCACCCGCCCCATCTGACATTTGTTGTAGCCACAAGTGGCGACATATGTTTCCTGGGTGAATGCACAACTGCGCAAGAAACCTGGAGTGAAGCCTGTCCATGACCTCCGGCAAGATCTCAGAGATGGAGTGGTACTCGCACACCTCATCGAGATTGTTGGTGAGTCATCTGATAAAATCCTTGCTTTTTCCTGTGTCAGTCAGTAGTACTTTGTGTTTTTTATGCTTTTCCCCCTGGAAATCTCTACAGCTGGTGAGCTCCTCGAGGGCATTTATTACGCGCCCCTTGACAACCAGGAGAAAAGGCAGAATGTGGAAAAGGTTCTACAGTTCATGTCTTCTAAGCGGATACGCATGCCACAGACTTCAGCACGAGGTTTGTGCCCCACCCAGCCCGAGGGGATCATTTCTAACACTCACAGGATCTCTAGATTCACATTACGCTCTGTTAGCCATTGCCATTTTTATTGAGATTGTCTCTCATCAAAACAGATATTGTGGAAGGGAATCTCAAGTCTGCCATGAGGCTTATCCTGGCCTTGGCAGCACACTTCAAGCCTTCTGCTTCAGCTAGCCACAGAGCAGGCACCTCTTTGGGTCGGGGGACAGTAGGCTCATCGCCCAACCACAGGCCTCACTCCACCACGGCGATGGCACAGAATGCTGTGGCAGCACTGGCGGTGGCCCGGCAGGATGCGTCCCGCTCCGGGCGCTCTCTGCTTCACCTGAGACAAGAGTGGAACAGGTGAGCTTTTCTTGACCTAAGGTTATGATCAATGTGTGATGGGCAGTGCTGGCTGACATTGTGACAGCAACACATAAAAGAATTACTTAAGTAAAAATGGAAGATTGAAAACAGATATGGTTCTTGAGACATGTCCTAAAGACATGTTTTTTAGGAGATCGTTTGTAGCTATGAGAAGAAAGAAGTAAAATGCATTTTCAGTTCTAATCAGTTTCATGTGCCGAAAGATGCACCCCTTTGCTTCTTTTTGGGTGTTTTAATAGGATTATTTAACTAGAGGGGTGTGTGCTCACTCTCATTTTAAGAGGATCTTATAGTTTGGATTTCAGTTAAGCTAGTGCCATCTGGTTGTCATATGGATACTTTTCAGATTTAAACCCTGAGTGTACGTGGAGCCACATAGTAAATTCTAGTTTTGGAATTGTAAGATCTTGAAAATATTGCCACAATATAAAAACAGAATATAAAAACAATATGTCAGTGAAATCCACATTTACCCTTTAGAAAAACGGGTAGCACTTTTTATGGCTGTAATTAATAACCCATTAATAAATTATGAAAAAATAATTTCTTAATCACAATTACAAAATATAAATGTTTATGAAAATTAGTTATGTGTCTGCTAATGTCATTGTGATGTGACAAATGATTTGTACAAACATCATAAAAAATCCCATCATAAAAATCATGAACTGATTTTATAATAGCCGTAATGGTTTGTTAATGACATGTTAATGAAAGCTATTATGAAGAGTAAATAAATAAGAATAAAGTTGATTGTGTGACTAAGCATTTTGTCAATTCTACTTAATGCAGCCAAGGCAACATTGTTTACAAGGAGATTGATAACCCCTGCTGGAGTGTGAGGGCCCTGGTGCAACAGTATGAGGGACAGAAGGATGATCCAGACGAAGATTCTGAAACAAGGCCTCCCAAGTATGAATTTGTTGAATTGTTGAATTGAGAAGCATGCAGTAAACAAAGATGCCGTTTATTTGTGTACTGGTGGAACAGAAAGTTCTGTTTTTTGAGGATATGTATATGTCTCCGTGTGTGTGTGTGATTGCCACGGGACGCAGATATTTGGGTGGTGTTAATTACTTTTTTAAGTACTTCACCCCAGGAGACTGTGATGAAGCACAAGACTAGCGGTTCTGTGATGCTGCTGGGTTTGCCAACACCCTTAGGGCACTGCAAGGCACAGCCAGTCCGAGGAAGAACAATGGTGACACACTGGGAGTTAGTGCGACCCCAGTGGCCTGCCCTCTGACGTGTGTGTGTGTGTTTGTGTGTGTGTGTGTGCCCTCCTTCATAGGCTCTGTTGTTTGGGCAAACATTAGTGCAGTAGACCCTTAAGCGCCTCATTACAAACATTTGATTCTTTGATTTAGTCTTGTGGGAAGAACATTAGAAGGATTGTGGCTGTCATGAGAACATTGTGTTTGGTTTTAGTGCTTTGGATGAGATGTTCCACACAGTACCCGCCATCAGTGTGGCTCTGTTGTACATCTGTATTTATTTATCCATATGTTTTTTTCCAGCCTGCATATTTTTCATGATGACAGGAAGTAGGAAATGCCTCTGAGATTTTTTGTCATGCTTACTTTATGTGCGCCAAAGCCATCGGGTCAGATAAGGTCAAGTTTTTGAGCTGTGTGCAGAAACTGTCCTCAATTAACGGGAAGATTGATACTAACATGGAGCACAGAGAGCCCTGGACTCCCTGGGGAGGGAAGGCCTGTTGTGTAATATTTCACTGTCCGGGCCATGCCACAGCTTCGCTGTTTTCAGATCAGTGGAATAAAAGAATAGTTCAGACATTTCTGTTTTTGCTGGGTGATCTTATCACATGCTATGTCCAAAGATAAATATTTAAAAAAGAAATCACTGAATGATGTTTCTTTTTCCCCCAGTGATAAAAACTGCTTTCTGTTTTGCCATAGATAAAGAGAACTCAGCAGTATAACACAGTGTATGCTAGTGCTCTACAGAAGTACTGTAGATTGTAAGTCATTAGGCACAGATAGTATTGAGCTAGCATTATTTGTCTTCCCCTCATCCATCAGGGACACCTTGACAGCTGCTGTTCCTTATGTCACAGTTATTATATACACAAGCTTCTGGTACGAAGGTGACAAATGGACCTGAAAATCCCTTATCCCTTCTGTTAGGCTGTATAATTGCTGTCAGCTCTGTTGCTAGTAAGATAATGCCCATAAGATATTGAAATGTCCTCGATGTCTACATACATGTAACCCCCCCAGCCCCCCCACCCCCACCACGGCTCAATTTCCATATTTGTGGTCAGCTGTTTTTGGGAGAGCTATGTTTTGGAAAATTCCAAATGATCTGTTTTTAGAACAGAATAGAAAGCACAAGCTCAGGCAAATGCTTGGGGCTATGAGAACATGTAGTATTGTATATACATTACTGGTGGAGAAAACCACAAGTTGCGTGTCAGATAACTATATTCAAAGCCAAATACAACAGGCACGGGTCAGTTGCATCTGGATTTGGCTTGAAGAACTGGCAAACAGTACAACTGAAGTCTAAGACTACCAAGGGAATAGATAGCGGGGAAGAGAAAGAGAGAGGGAGAGAGACTGAAGAAGAGAGAGGGGTGGGTTGTGGGAGAAGGGGGAGGGTAAACAGAGGGGTTGAGCCATCTTCACACAGAGAAAAGGAATGAGCAGGAGAGACATGAGAATCTTTAACTACACAACCTCAGAGCTTTTTCTTTTCGAAAGACTGCAGTCGATTCACAGACGAAAAAGATAAATGGATAAATAGTGCAGCCAATGGAAGATAACTGACAAGACCTCCGAGAGAGGAGAGGAGGGGGCGGAGAAACAGAGAGGATGCAGCTGCATGGATGACAGTGTGGCGCACTGTTTGAATGTTCCCCAGGTTGGACTAACAGAAAAAAGAAAAAAGGACGGTTTCTATTTATGCCATAGAAGTGGTGTTTTCTGCTGAAGGAAGCTTCTCAGCACGCTGGTCACCGTTGTTTGTCTTGCCTAAGGTGGCTCAGAGTTGCGCTGGCCATTGAAAAAAAAAACAGCTGAGCTTGACAACTGTTGGACAACTTGTCAGGAGGGGAAACCCTGACCGGACAGGCTTGTGGAAGGGGGCTCCTACCCAAGCACCCCCCTCTGATTTTCCACTTCCACTCCAGCTCTTTCCTTCCTTCTGCGGCGCACTCGTCTCCTGCTGCTCCCAGTCTGGTGCTCAGCCTGGCAGGGCCGTGCTGGAGGTGGGCGTGCAGGAGTGGGATGCTGTTGACTGGGCACATTGCTGCCACCTCCCTTGGGCTTTGCCAGTGCAGCAGAGACAGCATTGGGTACACCAGTGTGTAAGTCTTAGGAACAACATAAACCGACATTATGGGAGCCAAGCAAATAAAATGGTAAGATTATGTAAATCCATGAAATTTTCGTTTTTTATTAATATCTCATATGAAGCCTCAGCAGTTAGCATCGATCAGTTGCTGATTTTCAGTGACTGTTAAAACACTTTACCTTGCCTAGTATGCACAGGAAACCAGGCATTATCTGTGGAACATCACAACACACCAGGAAGTCTGCATGTGATGGGGATGTAGTTAGCAGAATGTCCCAACGGGAGTTCTTTTAAGTTTGTTTTCTTCAGTTTGTTTTCTTTTTTTTAAAAAAAGACAAAGTGCTTTTGCTTTGATTTTTATATATGATACTTTCAGTATCTGGCTTTTGCATTTGCTTCCTAGCCATACTGTAATGTTCATCTCTTAGCGCCCACAACAGAAATGATCCCTTCTGCTTGAGTAGTTAGGGAGAGAGTGATTTGACTATGAGAAACATTTATTGTTAGGGTAAAGAAAGCAATTACCCAGTCACAGTGAATTTCCTGTAATTTAGATACAAAGATAAACAAAGATAAAGTATTATTGTGTGGAGTCTTTCTGTAGTCCTTCCAGAGCTTAGTGAAACAGGAATTGGGTCCCTTAATAATCTGAGATGTGTTGAAACTTCATAGAAGATCATAACAAACTGCTGACTGGAGAACTTGCTTTGAACTCCCACTAGTGCCATGGGACGCTATCCTACATTTATAGCTAATTTGGCTTGTTTTATCCCAACTGGTACATCACAGAAATATAACGTCTTTGTAGTTCAGCACTGAGAGGCCCTGACAAACTGTACTAGTCATGAACAAGCATTTGCCACCAAGCTGATTTCAATGGGAGGTATAAGCAAACATGCTGCCAACAGCTGGAAATCAACCACTGAGTTGTCTGTTTTTGTTGTTTGATGCTATATCCTTTCAATCTAAGGGCTACATTATAGTGTGGAGCCCTTCCCCATAGCACACTTCCCTTAGGCATCACAAGCTAACGCAGCGCGAGAGCAGTTACATAACACTGTATTCACTTAGGCAGGATTGTGCTGAATAATGTGTCCTACAAGATCTAAAAATCCTTGTGATGCTTTATGTTATAGTTTCGCCAGTTGAGAGCTTTCACACACGCTGACAGCCTTACATAGAGCCATTAGGATAGCAACCTTTTTGTTCTTTCTTTCATTTCAGAGGACTGTCAACTAGTTCAAATCTTGGCTGTGTGATGCTATTGCCTGTTTCTTCAAGTTTATTGATAATGACTGCTTAAAAGCTTTGCAAAATGAGTGTAAAAAATAGGCAGACCTCCACATTTTCAAAATGTGACTTTCAATATATGACTAGAAGTTATTTTACACCACTTTATTTGTGGTGTAAAAAAATAACAAAGCGCTTCATATAAAGAATCCCTGTAGTTTTTTTATGCCCACTTTTGATTTTAAAAAGCGCTCGAGCTGCCATTGCTATGAAACGTGATTATACGTATAACGGCTCTGCCTTGGCAGTGATCAATGCTGTATGACATGTTCAAGGAACATAGACTGCTTATCACAGCATGCATCATTTTCAACTCCCTAAGCTCTGCCAGAACTGGGGCGGTAACAGCCTTTTTCTTAAGAACTTATATTCTTAAGACTTTTGAATAAAATATAAAAGCCATAAAAACTAAACAACTAATGTTGTTTATCTAGACGTCCTGTATTTATATGGAGTCTAGTTTTACTGTCTGCAATAACTGATCCTTCACACTGGTTAAACAGATACAGTGTTGAAATTGATCAGAGGGGCTTTTGTGTGACATGTTATGCAACAGCAATATTTCCACAGCACTTCATAGCCCATGGCTTCTGGTTGCTGTGTGTGGGGGTGTGTGTTTGTGTGTGTGATTGTGATTGTGTGTTTGTGTATGTTTGTGTTTGTGCTAAAGTGATGCATGGGAAACCACATTAACGTCGTCAGGGTTCCACTTGAATTTCCTGTGGAATAAACAGACACCATTTACAAATGGCAGTGATTGATCTGTCCTGCTGATGGAGTTAGACAGTTTGTTACTGCTTCCAGGTTTGTCTTACACTTGTACACTTGTGTCAAAATCAGGGTTTCTTTGTGCTGTTCAAAGAGAATCCACAAGGATGTTGATGATCAGATTGTAAACAGACGTGTGACATGCATGCAGCACTCTTACACGAGAAGATTCAATAATTCAGAACAGCTGACCTGCATGCAAGAGGCTTTGAATTGGGTCAGTTTTGCATAATTGATGAATCGCCAGATCAAACAGCATTTCAGTGCCCAACACCTTTTTTTTTCTGTCAGGATTTGATGTTACTGGGGCAACCGTCATTAGCAACGGCCATTCTCTTTGGTTGCCGGGCTGTTTGTTTATTGATGGCCACTTGTGTTTGATGTAGACTGTGATATCCATGTGGTGTACTAAAATACTTTTTAATGTTATTAAATGATTGATGAAATTGATGAATAATTGTTGTGTTTAGGTTTATTGTAATTTGCATAATTGTAAACAAAAATGAGGTCTCTTGTGTATATTCCACAACAGTACATCAAGTAAATACTAACTTTTCTCTCTCTTTTGTCTCTCTCTCCAGTCTCAGGTCACCCAGCCCTTCACAGACTGTTAAAGAGCCTCTCAGTGTCTCGGAAGGACTTAAAACCCAAGCAGTGGAAACTGTTAAATCAGGTAATTGTAAGCACACGAGCAATGCACTGTAGTAATGTAAACTTAGCGTTGAGCCTGGACTGAAGATGTTGAAGATTATGTTGACATTCTCCATCTGTGACTGTCTCTTCTAGATGACATGGTGAGGTCATCAGCCTGCGACGAGGTAGCTGGCTCCAGGCCCGATGGGTCTGCTGGGGACTCCCTGTGGGAGGATCATCTGTGCGAGCAGCAGGAGCAACTGGAGAAGGAGATGCAGGAGGCACGGAAGATGGTGTCTAGCCTACAGGTGGGGCTCAGCAAACATACACATGCACGCATGCATTTGCCATCATGGACTTTCTCCTTGGAGGAAGTAGACACATTTTGTATAGTGCACATCAGCACATCGAGAATTAAGTGGAATTAATGAAGTCACATGGGCTACACTAGTTTTTAGAGGTAGTCAGGCATCTTATTGTGAAGGCTAGTGCAAAAGCAATGTAAATGAGATTAGCCTGACTGCAGATCACAGGATCCCTCACCACAAGTCCATCTATGCTTTTCCTGTTAATGCCAGATTTGGGATGTTGGGTTGAGAGTCAGTCTGTCTGCTTTGCTTTGGATCTGGATCTGACATGTGGGACTGTTTTTAAAATTTGTCGTTTGTGTGTTTTATTTTTTAGGCTCTGCTTCTTCATGGTTCACTGCCAGAAGACGAGCAGGACGTCTCGCTGGGTTTTGCTGAGGGAGTGGACAATGCAGAGCAGCAGCTGGTATGAACTGTCTAAATCTAAAGCTGTTTCCTTTCTTAATAGCCACATGTTGTTTTGTTAAATCAGGAGAATGAATTTAAAGTAAGAATTAACTCAAGGAAAGTATTAAAATCATAGCTGTTGCCCAAGGAATTCTTTCCAAGGGTGTGAAAAGTAGCAGTTTGGGCACAACCTGGTACATGGTACATTCAGGCATTACTTTCAGGTGTTGTTAGTCTTGTTTGGTCTATAGTATTTTTCACTTTAATTTACAATGCAGTAATTTTTTTTTTTTGCATATTTAGTAAGTTGTAAGTAAGCCAGTGATGACAAAAGAAATGAGGAATTTTAAACTAAATCTAACTATGTAGTAATGTAGTTTTTTTTTTTATTACTTGTCCCCACCTTCCCTGGCTTCTGTGTCACATAGGATCAGGTTTCCTACCCCCTGGTAAACTTTGCTTTGTCCCTGTGAGGCACTCACATATCATTTTACCGTTCTGACCATTGACTGGCTGTCCTCTGCTCCAGGGCTTTCCTTCCCTTTCTTTTCCCTATGTGGGAACACACCCTTTGCCCAGTTCTCAATGAGCGTTTGCCAGGGCCGTTTGCAAAAACGTTTTCTGTTGCTCGTTGTTGAACTTAGTGGATTTTCTCCTGTTCTGTTTTTTTTTCCTGAATAGATTGTAATTCGAAGTCGTCTGGATCAGAGTATGGAGGAGACTCAGGATCTGAAGGTAACATTTACTGCAGCTCTGTTGAATATTTCTTTAGAGAGACTGAAACATTTTTTTTATTGTTTTTTTTTTTGGAATTTTTTTTGGAGAATTTTTTTTGACTCTGTTGTTGCAATTTGTGTGTGTTGTGTTTCCTTAGTACATATTGAAACAAAAGTTGTGCTTTAGAGTTGGTGAGAAAGGAATTACTTTTAGTGTGTGTGCGCATTACTAATAATGAAGCTAGCATGCATTAAATTTATCTAATGTTGTCCACCCTGCAGAGGGAGCTATCCAAGTTCAAACAAGAGGCACGAAATCTGCTCGGCGTTAAGGTTAACCTTTCCTTTGTTTGTCATTAATAGTTGTAGCTCAAAAAAGCAGAACTTATTGCTGAATTGAATTGTGTGAAATGTTTCAATACGTGTATTTGTTTTTTCTTGGCAGGATGCCCTACAGCAGAGAATGGCAGTACAAGAGGCGTCTGTTTTGCAGCTGAAACAAGAGCTTTTAAGAGCCGCCATGGCCAGAGATGAACTGACTGGTCAGAATGTGAGTTCAACAATTTGTTTTCTCGAACTTATTTTCTTGTCCGTGTTCAACTGCCTCTTGAGTTTTCATGTGGACTTTGCTCTGAAGCTGATAGTCACTGATTTCCCAGGTGGAGTTGCAGAGAAAGCTGGAGGACCGAAACAGACTACTGAGTGACTACAAGGTGAGTTCAGCCTTGTCTCCCCTACATTCACTAAAACTACAGTATAACCATGACAACTGTCTGCATTTGCATTCACCTTTGAAAAAGATAAAGATTGAAGTAATGGTAAAGGCCTGGTGTTGTGTAGTCAGGTGCAACTCTGCAGTTTTGTAAAAGGTCCAGTATTGAAAGGGGGTCAGCTGCATTCGAAGCAGTGAACCATTCAAATCGGCTATGTGCCCACTAAGGTATCTGTCGTTCTTTATAATCTGCTGACGTGCTCTCCACCCTTGCAGAAAGAACTGGGACAGAAGGACAGGCTGCTTCAGCAGCAGCAGACCAAACTGGACGAGACCCTGCGGAAGCTGGCGGAGAGCAGTCACCAGCAGGTACCGACCATGCCCCGTTCCTCACCCACATTCAGGCGCACCCCCACACACACAATTACATACTGCACTCAGCTGGGCGGCTTCCCGATGGTGTGTCGCTCATGACTGTTTGTGTTTCACAGACAAGCCTGCAGAGGGAACTAGAGCGCACAGAGAGAATGCTGCAGGAGCTAATGAACAGTCACGACGCACAGGAGGTACTGCATTGCACAGCTGTTTGGCCAGATACAGGACTTTTTTTGTCCAGCCCAATTTGGTGTTTTTTTTTTTTTTGGGATGTGTGGACAGTTCTAAGATCTGTATACTACATTTTGAGTTAGTCTGCATTGTGTATTGCACCCACACTAATTGTGTATGCTTTACTCAAGGATTAGAAAAGGGACCAGAGAACTAAATTGAAGATATGTTGATTTTTATATTAATATTAGATATATTAATTTTCCTGTACCTGAGATGGAATTCCTTTAATAAATGTTTTCTCCTTGTTCCAGGTCCCTGTTGCCCACAATAATGGCTACTCGGGAACGTCAATGCCCCAGACATACAAAGGGGTAAAACAGATCTCATTGAATGTTATTACTTGTTATCCTGTCAAACAGTTGTGAATTCACCAGCATCTAGCATTAAAAAAAAAACCTGCTCACATCTAAACTGAGTTTCTTTGAGGTGTAGGGCGACCTAATTATAGAATTAATGATAATCATGGCTACTTTGATCAGTATTGTCATTACTGTACAATTATATAACATGGTTATTAATTAATTAATCTGCTTATTGAATAATGGAATATTGAATTTTATTACTTCTTACACCGTCGAACAGTCTTGAATTCAAAAGTACCTTATCATTATAAAAAACTTGCTCACAGACTTATCTAAATTGAAAATGTAGGGCTGCCTGACTATAGAATTAATGATAATCATAGCTACTTTGATCAGTATTGGAATTGCAGTTTTAACATGATTATTCATTAATGAATTTGATTATTGAATAATTAAATATTGGGTTTAATTGCTTGCTCTCATGTATGTCTCTGTGCGTGTGCAGGCTGAGGAACTGCAGCTGGTGCGAGACGCCCTACGCAGCCTGAGGAACAGCTTCAGTGGGCACGACCCCCAGCAGCACACACTAGACACGTTGGAGCAGGGTGTGGGCAGCCTGATGGACCGCCTGCACGCCGTGGAGAACAGCCGTCGACACGAGCGCAGGGTACGCAAAGTCTGTGCTTGCGACTTTTGTGACAAACCAATGTCAGCCTGACTTTAGTGTGACATTTATCGGTCTACTTTCATGTGCAATGTAGGGCTGGACAATTAATCACATTTGCAATATAATCGCAATTTTGAACAGCGCAATTTCTTTTTGTTTTGTAACTGCATAGACTTAATGCATAGACTTGTTTGTTAGCCACCCTCTGCACATGTTAAACAAGGATTGGGGTTCAACGCAACGTAAGATAATCTCTTGAATTTCTCTTGAAATGAAAAATATGCTGATCAATGAGTAGTTAATTTTCTATTTTTAATTAGAGATTGAGTACAAATATGCATATTAATGGGACATATGTGGTGCTTGTGGTTTTTATTGTGAAAAATCGTAATAAAATCACGATCGCAATATTGGTTGAAAAAAATCGCAATTTTGATTTTTGGCAAAATCGCACAGCCCTAGTGCAGTGATATAGACAGAGAATGCTGTTATGTTGCATTCTGTGAAAGAGTGACAATCAAGTGTTTGTTTTTTTTCCTTGGTCCTGTTGCAGGTGAGGGGCAAGTCTCCAGGCCGTAAAGCTAACCCCACAGACCACGACGCATGGCCATCCGGCTCTAGTAAAAGCTCCTTGGGTCTTGGACTGTATCATACGCATACAGGTTGACAAAGAGTAGCAGCACTGAAGGAGACAGAGACGATTGAGGCCCCCAAGAGCTGAGCAGAGGTGGCCCTGCAATCAGGCTGGTGAAGACAGAAAACTGTCTCCCGGGGGTCCAGGACTGTATTATTCCTTAACGTTTGGTGGCTCAGACTGTGTACGCATCAATGGCTTTGACTACTTCAGAAAGGACTGGAGGGCTTCAAAAAAGAATTGAAAAGTGTCTTCATGCCAGTGATGCATGTGGTATTGGTTAGCTCTACACATCACAGACTCTCTGTAGACTAACTCAAGTCTGGCTCCACTGACAAGCCAACTTTGTGACTCCTCGCATGAGATTATGGGTAGAAAACGATATTTTCATGTTCAACACTTTCTTTAGGTATTACAGTATTTCACAAGTTCACTTTTGAGTGCCAAGCGCTTCACACTTCACTCTTTTCCTCCCATGGCAGTGTTCCCTGCCCAGATCATAGAAGCACAGTGTGTGGTCCTGTGTGGTGAGTGGGATAAACACTGTAAACAAGACGATGTCAGAACTCTCCCTTCACAAGCATCATGACACTTCTTGGGTAATGTTTTCACAATCTTAATTGGCGTGATGGTGTTAGGAAGAGGATCCCTGTTATCATTTCGTATGTTAGGTTCCATGTTTTATTGATGCTGTTTGATTTGTCTCATCTAGCAGTATATGCTAAGCTAACTAGGCTGATACAGGGAAAGGTGTTGAAACATTCCTCATGTCATTCCTGATGTTACTTTGGGTTCCTGTCCGATATTTATTCTGCCGTTCCAGAAAGAATGGGGTTATATTGTTAAGGTACACTTGAGGAATCATTAAGGGAACTCAAGAACCACTTTAATGTTTTTTTTTCTTTAATAGCAGAAATCAATACATAGTCATAGGACCATGAAGCATACCACTCAAAACAGTTTGAGTTTTAGTTCAGTTTTCAGTTCCCTACATGGTTCCTAGTATCTTACATGCTCACAAACCCTGTTCAGATGGAACAAATCACTGGCACTGCAGCTTGATCATTGCAACATTCCAGCCAGGGTTACTTTGGATAGTACAGTGTGATATTCTTTTGGTCTAAACTGGGGTAAAGACAGTCATTAATTCTATATGACCTCCTGCCTTCCAATTACAATGAAAGAACCTAAAGAATTGGTTAATTATGATGTTATTCAATTTTTTTCTCTGTTTGAAAAATGCACTGTAAAGGCTCATCCTTACATACAGAATAATCTGTCTGTCTAGGGCTTGGGAATGTTCTCAGACTGTTGTAATGAAGGTTTATTTGTGTGTATGGTTGTTGATCTGATCATGTTGTTAATGCACAGAGAATTAAGTTGTGTTTATTGTTAGAGTTGGAAAGAGCTACCTTAGCTGAGGTTTCGTACTTTAGCTAAACCTTCTGTAAAGTTTCATTTTATCATGGCAGTCTGACCTTTGCAAGGAGAGGAAGTTTTGTGAAGATATTAAATTTGTCTATTTTTGTGCACATGCTCTTTATTCACATATGTTGAATATAATAAAGTTACATCTTTTACAGATTTTTTGTTATTAAAAAAATACATACTTGCCCATAGAGACTCACTGAAAACTTTACTGATGATAGAATAATAAAGTTAATCAACTGAATTTATAACTTCATAAGAGGTTATGTTTAACCTAATACATGGTGGGCCTTTTACAGTGTGTGCAAGCTACCTAGAAAATGTATTTAACTAAGATACCAGTTCTCTTAATAGCTATACAATAGTAGCTGATTATTATATAGCCTCCCAAAATATGAATGTTTATCGTAATGTGACCATACATTGTGAACAAAGCATCACATTATTGCAAGTAATTGATCTTTCATGTATGGCCTATAGAAGTTATGCTGCTGTGAACCGATGTTTTGAAAATGAAGCTTTAGAGAAACCTACCACACTGCAAGGCCAAGACAATAGCTAAACTACTGTATATATAACTTTTAATATAACTTTTAAAAAGTTTTAATATAACTTTAATATAACTTTACTACAGCCATGTACTCAAAAATGTAGTTAGACTAATAGCTGCCCAACACTGGCCTTTTATCAATGCTCAATTTTTCCATGGCCTTCTCAAGCACCTTCTGTGCTTTGATCTCCTGACACTTGTACATTTAATTTAAATAATTTCAATTCCTAGGGTGTCAGCTGACAACTTTGTCAATACACTGATCCCATTATCAGATCAACAGTTTCATTTGAAATAGTGGAAATTCAAATACCAAGGTGGAGGCACATAGCATAAAGGAAGCGGAATAAATGGCAGAAATTCCTCACTGCGAATAAAAAAAAAAGAATGTATTTCCAGAGTGTTTAATTTACAGTTACGTGAGTGTGTGTATATATATATATATATATAATTTTTTTTTTTTTTTTTAGGAAAAAGGGGGCAAGAGGACCCATAGATTTCTTTCCATTATTAGACCCATAACCATTGTTCATTTACATTCAAATCAGCCATGGTCATCTTCAGTTTTGGCATAATGTCAGCACAGTGTATCACTACACTGAGATACTAGTGGGAGAGGTAGTGGATGCATAACAACAGGTAAAAAAAAAACAAAAAAAAAAACAAAAACACATCATCCAACTAACTGAAAGAGTGATGAGTCGTAGGCAGAGAACTATGGGACACCATTTGTCCGGAACCCTCTTCGGCTGTGCGACTTTCCTCAGTAGTGACCCCAATGCCAGTGATATGCCTGGGCGTTTGTAGCTGCACAGCCTTTCGGTATCTCTTGTTGACCGAGAGATTATGAAGGTGAAACTGCAGTCGAATGAAGAACAGGTAATGGTCCTCCTCCATCTGGCTAAAGTAATGGCAGCTACCGGAGAGCTTCCTGCTCAGTGGTTTGGAAACTGAGGGGCTCACAATGGCGGCCAAGTCAGGGGCCAGTTTCACATTCCAAAGTAGGTCCTCTGAACAGTCTGGATTGCTCTTAGGTAGACAAGAATACAAGGAGTACCTGGCATTGGTGCTGGTCGCAGGGTATTGGTCTGTGGGAGGGGGCTCATTTGCACGGGGCATTGAAATCGGTGCCAAGCCATCACTCGTGACCCATGGCAAGCTCACCTGAAGACTTTTCTCATTTGTGGCCATGACACTTTCCTCAGTGTCAGCACAAAGGTCACTGTAATGTGGCTGGAAAAAACGTTGACATGTGCGGTCATTCACATGCGTTGCCACTCGTCCAGCGATGTCAGAAATATATACGGTTGGAGGCTCCCTGAAACTAAGTAGAGCATCCCCATGATCACGGGCCGACTCCTGCCACCATAATGGGGAGTGATAATACACCACAGAGTGGGGGCAGGTCAGGCACAACACAGAACCTATAGTGAACAAAAAAAGTATCAAAGCATAAACAAATAACCACACACACACACACACACACACACACACACACACACACACACTTCACACAATTCTTAGTTTGCCAGTACACTGATAGCATATAATGAGGCATGAATGTTGTTTTGCCTCCTCAGACCAGACTACCTTGCATTGCCTTTAACTTACCTCCAGTATTTTTAAGGTTGTCATACATGTTTGGGTACAGGGTTTTATACAGCAGTAGTTCCCTCAGTCTGTGTATTAAATCAGCCACAGACCCCCAGAGAGGGGCTCCGAGGGAAGCGCATGCCCTCACAAAGTCCCTCCTCTTTGGCTAGAGGCAGCAGAAGTGGCACAGTAATACAATCAGAATTAGATCCTTTTATTAGAATAAACACGCACAGAATATGTTGAAACCATTTTGTTTGTGGCCCCTAGGTATTATTGCTACTTCAGACATTCATAGTTTTTGCTAAATTAGATTTTGCTAATTTATATTATTGCTACTTATGACATTTATAGTTAAGCAAACTCACTGAATCAGAATCCAAAAGTTTCAGTATGGCATCCTCATCAATGAATGAGATAGTGTTCAAATCAAGCGCTTGGCTCTTCTGAGATAAACCCTTCAGTGCCTCGGTCTTGGGCACGGTATCGCTCACTCGAACGCTCTGGCCCACCCATGGTGTAAATGAGGAGTGGGAGCGGCCACTAGTGTATGGATTAGGAATCTTGGCACCTTTGGGATAAAAATTCACTTCAAGTCACTTTCAATTGGCAAGGCAATATAGAAAGTTGCATCATTTCCTCCTTTTTACCCACCATGACAAAGTCCTGAGGCCACCATGCATTTCTCAAAGGTCTCCCAGCGGGTACGCACATTAATCTCTGTGTCCTCTGAGTTCATCTTGTTTGGCCGTTTGAATAAATCAGCTACAACAAAGCAACAAACAAACAAACAAACAAACCACACAGCGTAGTTTATACACACAAAGATGGGTACCATGAGAAATTAGAATATCAGTAGAAGTAGTAGCAGTGACGGTAATAATTTCACCTACCTGGCAAATCAAACACGTCTTTGCAATTAGTGTCTGCAATCAGAACGGGAGGGCTGTGACCACATCTCTCACAGGTGTAGGAGTAGTCGTAATCTCGCAGTGCGCTGAAGTGATGGAACGCTTTCTCGATCTCGTTGATAGGAAGACTGACTGACAAATGGCTCTCCATTGTCTCAAGGAATTGTCCAATGGCAATGTGATTCTAAAACGCCATTCCACAGACAAAAGCATGTGAGAACACGCACCTTTTGAAATTGAAATCAATACGGTGTGCATTTGCCCTTTCATGCCAGTTACCCCAAGGCCTGCAGTCAACATACAGCAGAGAGGAATTGTTAGAAATGTCCTGTTATTGTAATTATGAAATCCTGACTGGTAGTCTTGAAATCTCACAGGATGATGACAGACAATGCACTTTTTAATGTACACAGGAACATCTGAAAAATCAATTGTGTGATTTAAATTCAATGCACATTAAAACACAAACATTCAGAAGTTAAACAGTGTCTGAAATTCAAGATGAGAAGCGTACCTTTGATAACTGCTGATACACCATACACATTCCAATGGCTTGTCACCAGCTTCCTGCTACCCAAAGCAGGGGGACATGGACCGAGGCAATATGGACATGTCACCTCTGTTGGCTCAAAGCACTCTGGTACTTCCTTCTCTCTTGTGGACAACTCTTGTGGTAGCTCAGATGGTATTCGCTTTTCTCTCCAAATATACTCCATCATCTTCCCAACTTGCCTACGACTGATTCTGGGAGTAAAGTCCATGGTTTTGGTGGACTGGTCTACAGGCTCAGCAATGTCTTCGTCGTCTACGGGCTCAGCAATGTCTTCGTTCTCTGACGTGGATTCAGGGCCATCAAAATCACTCCACGGTCTCTCTTCATCTCTCTGTCTCTCAGGCTCATGTATGGTCTTGTCTTAAAATTAAAGAAAAACAAAGCAAGCAAAGAATAATAAGATGAGATGCTTTCATTTGCAGCCTTTGGTGTTACCTGAGGGCTTTCATCAGTTATCTAATGTACCTACTTTTCCTACAGTGTTTTTTCCCAATGACTTTCAAATCTACAAGAAAAAAAAAAGAAAAAATATATACTGAAAGAGAGAAACATTACAACATCAAGGGCATCAGATGTTACAACATCAAGGGCATCAGAAAAAACAGCAAATATTGTAAAAAAATTAAAAAAAAAAAAAAAAAAGAAAACGGCAAGTGGAAAAACTGTATCTATTTGCTGAGCTACAGATAATATTCACGTCACAGTACCTTTCAGAGGGCGTTTCTGCTTGATGAATTTGAAACCTGCAAGACGTCAAAAATAAAATAAACCATCAATGTCAAAGACAACATATCAACAGAGGAAACTAATTTTACAAACCGTGTCGCGAAAGGTGGCTTTTGAAGTGCAAAGCGCGGGAACGGATCGACCAACATGTAGGGCAGTGCCAGTGACTTCTGTCTTTAATTCCAATTCCACAGTAACAGGGAATGGTGAATTTTTCTGCAAGGAAAAATAAAATATTTTCTCATTTACTGACAAACACATTCAATGAGCCATAACCTGTAGATCCAATGAAAACTTTGCAACAGTAAAATAAAAACAGCAAAAAAAAGCCAGTTTGGAATCAGAACTGAAATACTCACTGACGCCTTCGGTTTCAAAATGTATGGCATGTTTGACATGCCGTTTCCACATATGCGCTGGGGTGCACAGGACTGTATTCCTGCAATATTTGCAGTGTTTTAAGCTACAGTTACGTTCTTCACTCTCCGTGGTGGGCAATATGTCAGGCAGTTCTGTTGCAGCCTTGTTTTCTGGATATTCCATCATCTGACTCAGGAGCTTCTGATAATTCTCTGGAGTCATATCCCTGGTGTCGGAAGACTGCCCGATAATCTTCCCTAGGTCTTCCTTGTTCCATGCTGGGCCTAGGAATCTTCCTGTGCGGTAATTTCCTTGATACGCCCACCACATTAAGAAAAACATAATAAAACGTAAATACCACAATAACGTAATATCAAAAAGACGAATGTGTTCAGAATACTATTGGGGCTCTGCATGGCTGGGTACCTTTGCTTCTCCCCTGAGTGAACTTAAGCCCTCCAATGTGAAAAGAACAAAGCACAATTAGAACTTTTACATCACAAGGCAGTTAAACATCAGAGCAAATGGCAATTAGACAACAGACCATGGATGCCGGAGAGGTGTCTCTTGAAGTTCTCAGCACGTGACATGACACGTGGACACTCAGGGCAATGCCAATGGCACCTGCCAATGGCACCTACAGCAGCACAGCAACAAGGAATCGACAGTTTCACTGCAAAGACAGGCGGTTCATTAGATCTTCATGTAGAGTTAATAGATGTTTGTGTGCATAGATGATAAAATGAAAAAAAAAAGTGACCTGTATGACACTTACTGACACCATTGCATTCAAAGTGTATAGCATTTTTTAAATGACGTTGCCGCATATGCCATGGTGTACACAAGACAGGCTGCCTGCAATACTTGCAGTTCTTAGTGCCATGACTCAGTTCTTGCATGTCTTCTGTGAGGAGCTTGTCAAGCACCTCTTGTGAATATCCAGTTTCTTTACTTGCACCCTAGTGGAAAAGAGGTGCACTTTAATGTTGGCAGAAAATGCAGAAAAAAGTTGTTCCAAAATAGTGTACTCCATAGACACCAAAAACGTTATGCACACTTGTGAATAGTGCACTTTCCTGCACTCTTTTTCACCTGGGTGTCCTTATTTGCATGATACACATGGTCTTGATTTTCTGCTATCATGGTTATGAGCTCAGCAGACTGCTCACTGAGGTTCTCCTCATCTGAGACAGGTTCAGGGTGCTCCACATCCCTCATCTCACTCAACGATGTGGAAACTTGTCTCTCTGTCCTCAAGGGAGGTATATATGGGGTACTGCCTTAAAAAAAGAAAAGCAAAATAAACACAGCCTCTACGAAGTCGACATAGAATCTACCTTTCTTTACATTATTTGAATAAATACAAATGGCTTTCATACACAGCATCAATATACCTTTGTGTTTCAGGCCATTGACTTCAAAACCTGTGACATATGAAAAAAGAATTATAAAATAAGAGGAAACATTCTAATGACATAAAGGGCAACAGATGAGCAGGAAAAAGTCAATATGCACTAACCATGTGCAACAATGTGGGTGTTAAAGAGGGGCAAAGTAACGTTCTGTTTTTCTCTCTCACGAGCTCCCTCTAAAGACCGCTGTATTGCATTGTATTGCACTGCATTCTATTGGAGGCGGACTGCGCTGCTGAACATTGCAAGTGCTGTATCTACCGCTATTGGCCACGGTGGCGCATTCTACACCGTTCGTTCGCCGTGTAATGACTCATTTTAGCATCCTAAACAGTATGAAACGGATTAATTAAATGAAAAATGTTGCATAGTGGGCCTTTAAAGGTCTCAGCACAGGTATTTACATGCCAACACTCCGGGCAGTGCCAATGTTCCCTACATTTCTTTAGCCCTCCACTTTCACAAAAACAGGCAAATGCGATTTTTTTCTGCAAGGGAAATGTACAATCAATAGATGAATGACTTGTAAATACACATTTTGTGGTGATGCTGCATATGCTTTGGTGTACAGAGTATGGAATGACTGCAATACTTGCAGTTCTTTGAGCCACGACACAGCTCTTGTAAGTCTTCTGTGAATGACTCATTGTGCATTTGAACAGAGTCACTGTTCCATGTAGCTGTATCCTTATTTGCACAATACATATGGTCTTGAATTTCTCCCGCCATAATTATGAGCTCAGATGATTGTTCACTCAGGTTCTCCTGGTCCTCCTCATCTGATGCCGGCTCAGGGGTGTCTGCATCTCTTCTCTGAGTCAATGGTATAACTTCTTCTCTCTTGCTCTTCAACTGTTTACATGAAGCCTTCTTGACTTCATGAAAAGAACATGCAAAGCAAAAATGTCAATATCAAAAAAGTAACACGGAAAAGTAGAATGTATTTAAATAACTGTATACAGTACCTTTGCCCACATAGCCAGGAACTTCATAACCTGCAACATCAAAAGAACTGTTAAAGGAATTATCCAGAGTAAAATACACTTTAGATCAATTTACGGATGATTGGGAGTACATACGTTGAGTTGACATCAAAATCATGTAATTCAGGTGTGTTTTGAGAAATTTATATTTAACCATTTTGAGCCAAAACTTGTTAGCCTGGAAGTGACCAGGGCATATAACTTCCGCCGCTACAAAATGCTATTTTTATACTTCTTCGACAGTTCCAAACAACATTACACTTACGTGGTAGTGAGTAGAGGGTCCCTAAAGCCAAACCGAAGTATCCCGAGGTCTTCATGTGGTCGGATAGAGAGTTCAGAATGAATTTTAACAAGCTCTCCTTCTTTCCTCCTCTTCCAATTCGTCTAATTCCTCGTCTGTATATTCAAGTTTGAATTGGTATGGCAGTAGCCTGGGCCCGCCCATACTTCCTGTGACGCTACATTCAATTTTGCGAGCAAGTCAGTCTGGCCAGGATGCCGATTTAGAGGAATTATTATCCCAAACTCGAGGGCACCAATGAGAAACGAGCTTGAACGAGACTGAGTGGTCTGACTGGTTGTAGATTCTACCTGCCGCCGGTTAAGCCCACCTCACAGAATTCGGTTAGTATCGTAGAATGGCCAGACTAAGCTCTTATGAGCTTTGTAGTCGCTCTAGCCAGGCTAGTATCGCAGGCCATCGAATTAAAAATATTCCTCTTCATTGAGGTCCTCTGCCATCCTGCTACGTTTTGTCTTTCCGCCTCATCTCTGCTGCTCAATCAACAACAATTCTGGAAAGGTACTGGCTCATTAAAATTCATTCTGGACTCTCTATCCGACCACATGAAGACCTCGGGATACTTCGGTTTGGCTTTAGGGACCCTCTACTCACTACCACGTAAGTGTAATGTTGCTTGGAACTGTAGAAGAGGTATAAAAATAGTGTTTCGAAGTGGCGGTTATTATATGCCCTGGTCACGGTAAAATATAACTCTCAAAACACATCCGAATGACATGATTTTGATGTCAACTCAACGTATGTACTCCCAATCATCCGTAAACTGATCTAAAGTGTATTTTACTCCGGATAATTCCTTTAAACTGAAATAGGGATAAGGGAACTGCTCATGAAGAGCAGTAGAAAAAAAATGTAAAAATCACACAAACCATGTAAGACAATGTGATTTTTGAAGGTCTTAGCACAGGTCAAAACTTGGTGGCACTCAGGGCAGTGCCAATGGCACCTGTATTGCTCTCGTGATCCAACTTCACAGTAACAGGGAATGGTGACTTTTTCTGTGAGACGTATCCATAGTTTAAAACAAACTAAATTAAAAACTATTTATGTGACAGAGTCAACTAACAACATTTTTGGGAATAGGAATACTCACTGATGCCGTTGGATTCAAAGTGTATTGCATATCTGAAATGCCGGCGCTGCATATGTACAGGTGTACACAAGACAGATTGTCTGCAATACTTGCATGTGTTGCTGCCATCACCAGCAGATCCAGTGTTTATTTCTTTAAACAAATTATAAAGCACATCAGTGTTATATTTCAAATCTGTCTGATTGGGAGGCTGCCAAGGAATTACTCGAGTCAGGTTCATGGTCTCAAGTGATTTCTCTGTAAGCTTCCTTGTAAGGTCCAGCTCATCCCATTCTGAACTAGAACATTTTAGACTATTCCTTTCCTGGCTCTCCATGGCTATCTGCCGTTGGGGCTCATGTGAATTGCCTTCAGAGAGGGGGAAAGGGGCAAAACATTATGAAAGTATGAAATAACACAGAAAAGGAGAATAATGCATTTGGAAAACCACAGATGAAGTTCAAATGATTGCCCTTTACCTTCTTGTTTAGGGCCTTGATGACCTACAACAGTATCAAGTTATACTGGGAAAACCAAGCGCAAAAAAGATCAGGATAGAAAATGACTCTTGTACAGACCATGGTTGCAAAGTCCAGAACATTTGGACACTCAGGATGGTGCCAAATGACACATTCCCCACCACTCCGACAAAAACATGGAAATTCCCAAATTCCTGAATAATTCCAAAGGATAAGGCAATACTCCTGCCTCACACAAGTTCCTTAATGTCTTGTTGAATCTGAGCTGTCAAGACAGCTTTTTGGAGGACAGCAGCCTACTACTCTTTGACATTCATTGATGACCATTGATTGATGACATTGATGACAGCGTTTTTTTTTTTTTTTTTTTCAAATTGTATTTGGGGGGTAGAAGGCAAGCCGATCAAGAGATGCGTCCGATTTGAAACAAAAATGCGCTAAAAATCCTGCAGAATCTCATAGAACTCCTTTAAACATGGGCTATTTAAACATTAGATTAAAGAAAACTAATTTGTTGAGGTAAAAAAAAATGTGGGGACAAAGTGAGGCCTTACCTTTCTAACTTTACAATCACCACTTGCAGGCTGGCATACGACGCAAGGAAGAGAATGCCATTTGTAGAGGAAATGACTCGACCAGACTTCATCCGCCAATGAAGTGGATTTTGTTAAATGTCGAATGGCATTAGTTATTAGTAAATAATAACAAAGTCAAAACAATCCAGTTGTGTTTGTATTGATAATATAATAGAATGTATCAAACGTATAGAAATATATTTATGTAATAGTAAATAGGATTTTGCATCTGAACTTTACATGTTCATGTATTTAAATAATGCATTGTATCAAATAGCATAGTCAACTGAGCTAAAATTATTAAACACATTTGTCTGACAGTATAGGCAAAATAGGCAAATAATAAAATATTCCTAAGGCTTCAGGTCGCTTTTACGACGTTCTTACCACAGAAGTGGCATGGCTGGTTGCCATGAAAGTGCAAATTCACTAACATGTAGGAGTTAATTCGCGCTTACGATAAAATATAATACTTAACTCGAATAATATTATTTCGAAATGACACAACATATAACATTTTTAATTTAAAATTTAATATACAGTTTTTCTTTTTTTTTTTTAATACGAATATTAATAGTAATACTGATTTCACCCACACATGGCAACCGCAAAAATCTGTTCCGGGGAACAACCGACAGTCGTAAAGTGGTATGTGTTTTTAGGAGGAGGTCATTGGAAAGGGAGATTGCACGGTCAGGTGTTGGGTCTGACAGTCGTGGGGGGAAGCTACTGAGGGTGTCAGAATTTCTGATACCAGGTGGCTATTCTTCCATCCTGACCGCGTGACATATGCGCGACTGAAACAAAAATGTTGCGTTTGCTAGTAAGGTTAAGAACATCTACCGGCCGCTCGAGGCCCGGTGTCCTCTCAGCCTCGGGACGCCCTCGGACCTCACCGGTAATGTGCCATCCTAAGGGGCTTTACTCCAGTGGATCATATCAAGCTCGGAGTTTGTGTCATAGAAATTATTTTTATTATGGGATCACCAGTAAATCATCATCATTACTGCCACTGTGGGACCAAAGTAGGAGTTTTCAACTCAGCAAACGATTCTACAGTTTCCCCCCACACCAGAAGGTAACGTTAACGTTCGTGTTAGCCATAGCTAATGTCAACTCAAACTGAATTTTAGCCCTGTTGCTCAACTTAGCACAGCATCACTCGACAAAGCAAACAGTGAGATTATGTAAAAATAATCTTTATATGAACTGTTATATGCAGTTACAGTTTGTGCAATAGTAACATATTTAATGACGTTTTTGAATCTATTTTGAAACTAGTTACACTTAGTACTGCCGTGGTTATCAATAAGTCTTCTGCTTTGATCTGTTGCTGATAAAATTGGATCCTTTTTTTCTAAAGCATCTTTTGCAGGCCCATTGTTTTGAGCTAACGTTACAGATGCTTTCTATTGCTTTGGTGTTGGCATAGTCTTAGTTTTCTAGCATGTTTGGTTTTTACCTTTAATTGAAGGATATTAGATTAGATTGTACTTTATTGTCATTACACATGTGTTTAAATCTAGAATAACGAAAAGCAGTTTAGCATCTAATCAGATATGCAAAGAGTAGTATTGACCAAACTTTATGTACAATACGTAAATATGAGATATAAAGAGTTATGTAACATATTTTACCCTTCCACAGGTGGAGCTGCCGGCTCTGTCCCCAACTATGCAGATGGGCACTATTGCCCGATGGGAGAAAAAGGAGGGTGATAAAATAAATGAAGGTGACCTGATTGCGGAGGTATGGATCTGAGTCTCTTTCCTTGTTTCCCTAGCTTTTACTTATTCATATTTTTCACCCCAATTTCTTGAACTCAGATAACATGCAAGGCAGTTAGACTACTCTTTTTCACAATGAATAACATCTGCTGTTGTCTTCAGGTGGAAACAGACAAGGCAACTGTTGGGTTTGAGATGCTGGAAGAGTGTTATTTGGCCAAAATTCTGGTGCCAGAGGGCACAAGGGATGTGCCCATTGGACAGGTCATCTGCATCACTGTGGATCAGTATGTTCCCATAAATGCTTGAAGTCATTGTCGTCATCATTTTTATGTTGTCTGGATAACTGGGTTGGTCTCCATAGTGTACCCTTGTAATTCACAAGGAGGAGAAGGAGAAGGAATAACTCACAAGATAACCATCACCAATAGAGACATGGTTTGTGTCTTTAATCTGTTGTATTTTGTTTCTTTTTTTTCTTTGTCCAGTGCTGATCAAATTCCTGCCTTCAAAGATTTCACTCTGGACAAACTTTCAGCGGCAGCTCCACCCTCTGCAGCGGCTTCACCTCCACCACCTCCCATCCCTGCTACTCCCCCAGCAGCTCCAGGGAGTTCCTACCCATCCCACATGAAAGTGAGTGTTGTCAGAATACCTTGGTTAACTGTTATCACACAACAGTTATTGTACTGTCTACTTGTAAGCATAGTTACTGTAATGTACTGTAGTGCTAAAAAGCCTTTTTAAAAGCCACTGACCTTTGATGTCTCTCTGTGCAGGTTCTGCTTCCTGCCCTGTCCCCTACCATGACCATGGGCACAGTTCAGCGCTGGGAGAAGAAGGTTGGCGAGAAACTGAATGAGGGAGATTTGCTGGCTGAAATTGAAACAGACAAAGCAACTATTGGTATACATATATAGTTTCACAAACTATTGTCTTCTATTTCTAATATTGTGTTGTGTGTTCTGCTTTGCAATGACCAATTCTTTCTCTCTCAAAAGGTTTCGAAGTTCAGGAAGAGGGCTACTTGGCTAAGATTATGATCCCTGAAGGCACCAGGGACGTTCCTCTTGGAACTCCTCTTTGCATCATTGTGGAAAATGAGGGAGACATCAAGGCATTTGCTGACTACGTAGAGACAGGGGTTGCTGCGGCTCCTGCATCTGCACCTCCACCGGTACAGTATTTAGAATGGAAATAAAGATGGCTGTGTGTGTGTATATGTACTCTGTGCATATATTTGGGTGATGTAGAAAAAGCCAACATAATGCCATGGTACGGACTCCACAAGTGATTAGTGGGTCGTCACCCACCTGTTTAAGTGCTTTCATAAAGGCTTATGTCGACTCCGGTCTTCAAAGAATTGTCATCTGGCAGTCCTGCACCTGCACCTTGCACTGCCACAAGACAACTTAGACATGCTTCTAGTGTCGTTCCATGCTGGTGGAACGACCTTCCAAGCACAGCCAAAGCAGGGGTGTCCCAGTCTGTCTTTAAAAAGCTCTTGACCTAGCTATTCAGAGAGCGCCTGCTATCCTGGCATTTAGCAGGGACCATCCCACCCCCTACAGTGCACTGCGCTGCACTTGACCGCACTTCTCCATTCCTGCACTCCTATCCCTGAAACCCCCCTAGTGGTTCACTCTGTAAGGTTTCTTCTCTTCTAGCTTGATTATCCTCTTTTCACTTCGGATAAAAGTGTCTACTTAATGCATAAATGACATATTTCACTCTACTTGGTTGTAGAACTAGAACTGTTATGAAACACGTCATTCACATTATACAAATTCCATGGCATTTTGTTGGCCTTACGGACTGGACCGTTACCTTGGAAGTAGAGCATTTATTTGATGTCTTGCACCAACAGGCCCCGACTCCTCAGGTCACTCCACCTCCTCTAATTCCAGCACCAGCGGCTCCTGCAGCGGCTCCCCCAGCCACGCCCAGGAAAGGCAGGGTGTTCGCCAGTCCACTGGCCAAGAAGTTGGCTGCAGAGAAAGGCATCGACCTGGCGCAGGTTTCTGGTAAGTTGTAAAGCAAGCACACGTGAAACCCCTCCCTATCTTCCTTCAAAAAGGTTTTTATTTTTTTTATTTTTTTTTTTAACTCTGTTGTTAGCCAATGGGGGTTATTATCAGTTTGGGGAGTATATTTTTTACATGATGCAAGATGGATCTGACAGCTTTGTGATTTTAAAGCCTATTTAGATATCCCATTTAAATGGAAGGGAACATTTACTATTTTTATGATTTCTCTAGAACACGATGTTATAGGAAAGTTATGACATTTATCATAATAGGTCATCTTTACTCCATCCACTCAGACATAGAGATTTAATGTGTATCTTTATTCTCCTCTCTACATTCTTTAAGCTTACTTTCTAGATGTGTTGTAACATGTCAAACTCCCCTCCAAGCTTTATTGCAAGCTTTATCTTAATCTTAAATATCCAGATGCTAAATAGCTGAATTTGGCCATCTTGTCCAACTGTAAACATTGAGAGTTCCTTTGATATGGCAGCTTTGACACTTGGTCATCTATGTTGTCATTATATACTGTAAGTGGGCCTGATGGCCTGGAAGCGAATTATGAAGTAGGCAAATAATTTGCATTAATTGACATTGGAGGAGTTACATTGGACTTTTTGTTAAAAGACTAGCACAGTAATGAATGTATTTACTGTAAGTTATGCATTTCAAAGAAGAACTCTTACCGTTTTGCTAACATTGCTTTGATTTGCTGTAGCCAACATTCATTTTTAAGCAAATTTGATTTTGTCATTATACATTTTGATGTTCTAGTTTGTCTTCTCAGACTACAAACACTGTGGAGTGGTTTGGAAATTCTTTGGATTTCAAAGTGAGATACAAAATGGGCTGTAAAATCACAAGGCTGTAGAATCCAACTTGATGATAATGAAAACCCTATGTTGGGGCCCTTAGCTTATGGAAACTATGAAGATGGATGAATTACATGTTTCTGTTGGGTTCGAACTGTGAACCGTCTGTCTCTCATCACAGCTACAGGCCCAGACGGCAGAGTAACTAAGAAAGACATTGAAAGCTTTGTCCCTGTCAAAGCTGCTCCTGTGAGTCCCTTGAGCGACTGCTCATTCATTTTGTTGTGATCACTATTAGGTTTTAAATGCTAAATAGACAGAAACGTTACTCAATAATGTTTTCCATATATGTCCATAGCCTCCCCCTGCTGCCACTCCGGTGGCTGCGCCTGCTGCAGCACCTGCCCCTGCTGTGGCTGCTGTGCCCACCGGCACCTTCACCGACATCCCCATCAGCAACATGCGCAAGGTAGCCATGACTTCAGAACCCTCGGAAATATTTAGAATTATTAATTAATTAATATATGTATGTATGTATGTATTTATTTATTTATTTATTTTGGTATGTGCTTTGCCCAGAAATGTAATGTACCAAGCTTCAGAAATTTTATGTGCCAAAAAAAGTTATTTTAAGGAAAGTCTAGGAATAACCTTGGCATCTTTGTTGTGGAAGCGGAAGAGTGATTTTTGTCTGTGCTGCTGCCGTCATTAAGGTTATCGCCCAGAGGTTGATGCAGTCCAAGCAGACTATCCCACATTATTACCTGTCAGTGGATGTCAATATGGACCAAATATTGGAACTGAGGAAAGAACTCAACGTGGTAAGGCACTTATCAATGTATATAGCTGAGGTGGGGGAGACTGTGACTTTAAGTGTATGTGTGTGTGTGTGCACTGTGCATGCATGAGTGTGTGTGCACGCATGTGTGGGTGTGTGTGAGCGCTGTTTAGCCATTGGAGTAATTTCTTGTCATTTCAGGAGCTGAAGCCAGAGAACATCAAGCTGTCCGTGAATGATTTCATAATCAAGGCTTCGGCTTTGGCCTGTCTGAAGGTGCCTGAGGCTAACTCCTCCTGGATGGACACAGTCATTCGGCAGTAAGTTTTGTTTTTAATCAGAAGATATGATTTCATCTTTTCATCTTTCATCTTTTTATTCATAAAAAGGTGGAACTTTAATGTGCATTATCTACTTTGAACACATCTAAGGATCTTTGCTAGTGTTGCTCAGACCCTGTGCCTCTTTTAGAGAAATACATTTATTTGTAGTATACTATGTACTTTATACTCTTTTTATCCTGTGAGGGAAATTATGTTTGTGTTTCTGCTAGGCTGTGTATTGCAATGTTTAGTCACTTCCCCTGCCCACAGTTTTGTTTCTGGTCGGGGACCAAACTGACGACCCGTCACTAGTCCAGGGCCCTAATCAAGTCCACAGCTGCCCCAATTGCATGGTTGCATTTGAGATTTTCTAAATTACTAAAATTAGTTACTAATTATTAACTAAAACTTCAATCACTTGGGTTCACCATCATGTTTAGCATTGGTTTGCGTTTGGATTAAGAAAGAACTGGATAAGTCAATACTCTAATATGTTTCTCTGATCTGTGTGTCCATGAATTCCTCTCAGGAACCATGTTGTGGACGTCAGCGTGGCAGTAAGCACTCCCAATGGTCTGATCACTCCCATCGTCTTCAATTCACACATTAAGGGCCTAGCGTCCATCAGCAAGGATGTGTCCTCTCTGGCAGCCAAGGCACGAGAGGGGAAACTGCAACCTCATGAATTTCAGGTGAGCCTTCATTTCTTTAAGATCATTAAACAATAGGTGTTTAAATAAATGTGTACAGATAAAATCATTGGAATTTTTTTTTTTCTTCTCTCAGGGTGGCACCTTCACTATCTCCAATCTGGGCATGTTTGGAATCAAGAATTTTTCAGCCATCATCAACCCACCTCAGGCCTGTATTCTTGCCGTGGGAGGCTCGGAAAAGAGACTTCTGCCAGCTGACAACGAGAAAGGGTAAAAAAAAAAAAAAGCTCTTCTCTTGTGCTGAACTAACTACCACCACAATCATGATTACCTATTAATCTTTTTTTATTATCCGAAGGTAGCTGGCGCAAGAGCATTCTGACCAAACCCACTTCTATCACACTGCATAATCAATGCTCCCTATTTCTTAGTAATGTTTACTTTTCTCTTCCACATGGGCTTTTTTTTGTGCAGGTTTGATGTGGCCAACATAATGTCTGTGACGCTGAGCTGTGACCATCGGGTGGTGGACGGTGCAGTGGGTGCCCAGTGGCTAGCAGAGTTCCGCAAGTTCCTTGAGAAGCCGGTCACCATGCTCCTGTGACGAGTGAGCTACAGTTCTCACACTTGTTAAAGAGAAAAACACCAAGGACACACCGAGTGACACTTGGAAAGCCCTTACACATGGGCTTCTCATTTGTTTGTTTGGAAAGTAACTAATGACCTCTATTCACTTCTCTTTTCCCTTTTCACAAACTGATACATTCATTTATTATGTGTATTTATTCAGTGTTTTTTTTCCTTCTCTGAGCCAGAAACATCAAAAATCATAATGACATGTTACAGTGAAGATCCAGTTATTGGATTTCTAGGTTCAGCAGATGAAACTGCTATGCGTATTGGTCTTTTTCAATAGGATAGTTGTTACAAGCATCTCCACCCTACAGATAAAATAGGCTTATGCTGGAAGCTAGTTTTAGATGGTTTAAAATGACCAAACCAGGCACATCATGAAAATTCAGACGAAAACACACCCTGGAGTGGGAAAAAGTAGTTGGTCAACTCAGCTTAAACCAGTTAAAACGGCTACCTGCATGATTTTTAGCCAAATTTTCCTGTGGGGCAGTTTGTAAATGTAGTCTCTCAGCAGCTGTCATTTTATTCAGAGGGATAAATGAAAATATTTATCAAGCTTGTGTTACTTTGCACATACCATAACACGTTCATACTTATATATAAAATATTTTAACTTTTTTAACGGTTACATTTAGCAGGAATCTGTCCCACCATCAGACATTGGTACACATTGTGGCCATTAAGAGCTGTGTATCAGGGCACGTACTGTATCTCTTGGTTTGTATGGGCAACCACATCAATTTGAAATGAAAAAAAATGTCAGTTCATTCAGTTCATTTTTTTACTTCAGTCAGAGCACAAGGTGCCTTGCTCCTTTCTCTGTCACATGCGTGTTTTCATGTTATTTTATTTTTTAAAACTATGTTGAAACGCACAAGCAGACCAGAGTGAACTGCTGTCAAATACACTTAATAATATTATAAAATATGTATGTCATAATTATAGTGTACATATTTTGAACAGAAAATTGAGTGAAAGAACCATTTGTTTAAGGGAAAATAATATTCCAGTTGAGGGCGTAATGGGAAGACTTAAATGCTGTGGGAAAATCTTTGGGTCATGTATTGTTTTCAAAACATACCTCAAAAGGGATATGAGTCCTAATAAAAATGTAGATTATCAATTGCTTTATAATTTTTCCTGCTGTGATGTTTTCTCAGACATATGATAATTTATTTTTCATATGTTTGTAGACTATGCATCCTGCACACTATTCTGTTTTTCTTTCACTTTCACCTATACTGTATGTCACATGATCAAGATGGATAAGAAGCAGTACGTTTGCAGCAGTTATGGTTAGGTGGCTTGATGATGATGATGATGATGATCAACCTATTGTGTGATTCATTCATCTGAGAATGTTTACTTTTTTGCAGAGTTATACAGTCAGAAATTACAGAGAAGGGACACATTTAATGCAGATCATGAGCAAATTAGAATTTATGTTTGGGTCGAAAAAAATTGATACAAATGTCATTAGCATTTTTATCAACTTTAATTGGTTTGATGGGATATCCCAACTAGCACCATGTTGAAATTGTAAGCAATATGTGGATGTGTGAGCAACCACCTGCCAAAACAATCCCAGTTAACAAAATAAAAAGTAATTTAAATGGATGCCTGTCTGTCTAACTCAACGTCTGGATATTAGATCTATACATATAGCATAAGCCACACCGCTTTATCGGTCGAAGAGCGCCTCCTTTGTTGCAGGATCAACCGGAAGTGACGAGAGAAGCGGAAGGTTCTTCAGAAACTACGCGGCAAATTTCTGTCTATTTAAATATTACAGTAAAGTGTGTTTCCTACATTTTTATTTTTTAAGGAAACTGGGCTGTTACTTCTGATATTCGCGATCAGAGGAACGTCAGAAGGTAGGATCTATAAATTCTGTTGTTAATGTTTCCTACATTTCAGTGCCAAACTGGCTAACATTAACTAGCTAACGTTACCTTACAACTACATTAGCTTAGTTTTCCAACTAATTAAATGCTGAACTGAAAGTTATATATATTTGCTTAGTTAAAACATGGACAGTATATTTGCAACTGCATGTCGCTCATGACATATTAATGTCGCTCATTAATATATTAATATAACAAAATATATCTGTAACGTTGTAACGTAACGTTAGACCTCTTGTCAACTCCATCATAACGTTGCCTCTTGGTCAAGTTCATGAATGTTCTTTGATTAATGCTTTAATTTGTTTTGTGTTGTGAAATTAAAGGCAGCAATGAGCTAACATACACGTATGTATTTTTTTTACATGTAACGTTAATGCAATAGATAACATCTATCTAACAAGTGACGTATCATTCAAGGTCCTACATGACACAACTTTTGACCGGGTAACGTTAATGTAGCTACTAAATTGTATGCTGGCTGGGTTTCTTTTCGGAGCCTGTATGCTGGGTTTCTTTTAGAGCTTGAGGGGAGCAGTAAAGCTCCAAGAAGAAGTACAGTTGCAGATCTTAAAATTGGCACTTTTAAGCATTATGACCTGGAAGAAAAGAAATATTCACATGCATTATACACAACTCAAGTGGTTTTGGCAAAGGACATATATATATTATAAATTGCTTTAAAATGACCCATGGTATAAACGAACGCAAACCTTTTACCAGGCGAATTCAAAATCATGTAGCACTGTGCAGCAGTAAACTGGATAGAGCATCTTTTGCTGATGCGTCGTTATAGATCAGTGTTTCTGCATAGTGCTAATACTGTGCTACGAGGTCTTGAATTCGGCTCCTGTCTAGTATAGAGAATATATGTGTTACTGTAACCCGCATGGTAGAGAGTGGCTTATGGTGCCAGTTTCACTCAATAGCACCTGTTACCTGCTGTTACAGCATCTGTTTAGGTGTCAGGAGAGAGGTTTACAATCCTACTTTATTTGCAGCAATCAACCTGTTGGCAATAAGTACTCACCCTCCTAAACCTCACTCTCATGTGGGTCTTTGTTGCAGCTACTGATATAGTTTGTCCTCTCATTAGAGGTGAGAGTGGTGCGGAGGGCCTCTATTGAAGGGCACCCGGTCACCACAATTTGTTATCAAATGTAGTGGCGCAGTTTAAGCTGTAGAGGGTGCAAGGAGCTATTTTTTGCATGTAAAATGCCCCAAAATGCTTTTTCTGTCTTTGTCTATACACATTTTTTGTCCCACATGTATTAGCGTGCATTGCCATGTGTTAGTAGTTTCATTTAAGTCGCAAGCACAAAAACAAACATTTTAGGGTGCAGTTACACATTAAATCTGCTCATCATATCAAGTAGTAGGCAGAATTGTGAATTCAGAATTCATTTTTTTGAGTATTGAGAAGAGTCTGTTTGTGTTGCTGCTTCCAGTAGGGTTTTAAATCATGGCAGTGCCCTTCGTCCAAGACTGGGATGTGGTGCAGGATCTTGGAGAGGGGGCATATGGAGTGTAAGCCTCATGGAACCCGTTTTGTCTTATTTCAGTGTCTAGAAATAATTATCTTAAATTGTGGATAGTGTATCTAATGTTACAGCCTTGTGATTAAATGTCTTTAGGGTCCAACTGCTGATGAATAGAAAAACAGATGAAGCTGTGGCTGTGAAGGTCCTTGACACACAAGCTAGTAAAGACTGCCGAGAGGCTGTGAAGAAGGAAGTTTGCATCCACAAAATGTTAACGCATCCAAACATAGTGCGTTTCTTTGGGCTCAGAAGTGAGCTTCATTTACAGTATATATTTCTAGAGTATTGCAGTGGAGGTGCTCTCTTTGACCGCATTGGTAAGTAGATATAGTCATACCTTTTCTGAATGTAAATACACAGTTAAATGGTATATTATGTAGTGCTATATTTGGATACTCTACTTATACCAATCAATAAGGTATATTTGAAATTTGATCCCCTGTATATGGGATCAACATATTAATCTCTGACTTTCATCTGTGTACCGGTATATTCTTTCCTGCTGATAGAGCCAGACATTGGTATGCCAGAGAAAGATGCCCATCGTTTTTTCACAGAGTTGATTGCAGGAGTGGTGAGTGCAATCACAGGGATCTGTAATTTCAGTACAGCATCAAAACAAGTTTAGTTGCACTGACTTTGATTTCTGTTTATCCACATATATTAGTCTATTCACTGTTTGTTTATTTCTTCAAGGAATACCTTCATGAACTCGGAATCACACATCGTGACATCAAACCAGAAAATTTATTGCTTGATGATAAAGGTGAGCTATGTTGACATATAGCAGAAATGCATAAAAAGAGATTCAATATCTCAATTCGATGTCCCTTAGTAAAAAGGACTAATAAAATAAACATGTGACATTGTAAACTTTCTTCTACCTTTTCTTCTTCTTCTTCTTTATCTTATACTCTTCAGATACGTTGAAGATTGCCGATTTTGGATTGGCTACAGTTTTCCGTCACAGAGGGCGAGAGAGGCTGCTTGCAAGGGCATGTGGCAGTCTTCCCTACATAGCCCCCGAAGTCATTTCACGGTCACAGTTTGGAGCCCAGCCAGCCGACATATGGTCCTGTGGCATTGTACTCACGACAATGTTATCAGGAGGTAAGTTGACTGACTTCTATCAACAAAGAGGACATGAAACCCGCTCCGTTAAACTATTTACCACTTAAACATTCGACTGATCACCATGTTTCAGAGTTGCCCTGGGATCAGCCAACCAACGACTGTCAGGAATATACCGACTGGTTACAGACAAAGACTTACCTCAACCCCTGGAAGAAGATTGATGCAATGCCCCTCTGTAAGATGGATATTTAGTGTCTGTATAGTCTGTGTGATGATTTACTGTGAATACGATTGTAGAATACAGTACAGTATGTAACCAATACTGGACATTGCCCTAGAAATACCCAGTTTTAACTAAATTATTGTTATTTCACTTAAGGATATGAAAGCTATGAATGTAACTTCCAATGTAATGAAAGGAGTGTTTACAAAAATATAACAAGTATTGTATGACTAAATATTACTCAGTGTTGGTCTTGTTACACCTTGCACCAGTCGTCACAGTCTGGTGTTTGGTGTCAGATTAGTGCGCATTGAGATTATATTCAGTATGACTTTTCCCATTCCCATGCCAATTGTCCTCAGGTCTCCTGACTAAAATCCTGTTTCATAACCCCAAAAAACGAACCACAATCCTTGATGTTAAGAAACACCCGTGGTTCTGTCAGAAGTTCCAATCAGGTAATATCGGTAATATATTGTCTTTTTTTTTTTTTTTTTTTTGCTCGTCTGCCATACAAGTATCTCTTCAATCATGCGTGTACTGTAAACTATTGCTCAAAGAATCCCATCCTAGATGTTTTTGTTTCTGTTTAATGCATTCGAATTAGCTTTAATGATCATTTCACAATTATATTGTGATTATTATTTTCCAGACTGAGAGAAACTGTTTTGTTTTGTTTTGTATATTTTTTTTTTTTTTTTTTTTTTTTTTTAAGGAATCAACAATTCACCCAGCAAAATACTGGATTCTGGATGTCCTTTTGGACGGACCATGAGGTCAGACAGCCACTAGTGTCAGCAGTAGGCATTATATTTTTTGAGAACATAATGAGATTTCATAAATCCTTCTCTGTCTCCTTTGGTTTGTTTGTGTGTGTGTGTGTGTGTGTGTGTGTGTGTGTGTGTGTCGTGGTTTCCCTCCTATCTCAGTGATGAGCGAGCGCAGATCTCCAGCTCCCAGCCAGAGCCCCAGGGTCTATGGGAGCTCACTGGGCCTATTGGCTACACCCATACCACCATGCTCAGCTTTTCCCAGCCTGTCTGTCCAGATCACATGTTGCTTGGAAGCCAGCTGCTGGGCACACCTGGAGCGAGCCAGGTAAACCTTTACTCACCACCAACACTACACCTTTCACTCGCCATAAAATGAGAATTGAACAAAACCAGAATGGGCTTTTTCATATGCGGCCGTTTCAGAATCTATGGCAGCGGCTTATTCGGAGGATGACCCGGATTACTACCTCACTCTCTGCTGAGGAGGCGAGCAATGATCTCAAAGCTGTTTGCATATCACTGGGACATACATGGAAACAGACATGCACCAATCAGGTACAAAGTTTTTGTGAGCCACCACCAGTTAGGGCCATATCAGATAGTTTCTGATATTCACATTTTTTGTGTAATAATTTCCAATATTGTGAGACATATCCTGATCCCTTGTTATGTGGGCAGATCCTGCATAGAATGAGAGCTCTCCTGATCACTTGTTATGTGGGCAGATCCTGCATAGAATGAGAGCTCTCCTGATCACTTGTTATGTGGGCAGATCCTGCATAGAATGAGAGCTCTCCTGATCTCTCCTGATGGCGTGAAGGGTGAACTATTCTTCTAGTTTTACTCTGTGCAGGACTTTTCCAACTGCAGTGTGTGACACATGTGACTAAGAACTGAGAATCTATCAACGTCATGTCTTATATTTTAATTACTATGAAAAATACAATCAAATACTGTTTAGATTTGAAAATAATATCACTAATTTCTACTACCAGTGCATTTTTTTTATGTGAGTATAAAAATGTAGATCTAGTTGTTCACCTTTTTAGTCCTTTACGTAACAAGGCCTTCTAGTGCTTTGGGTGAGTGGGTAAAGTTACTGATGCAGAATACAAATGAGGGTCTCTTTTTACCGCTGGATTAAACTGGCACTTGTAAATTGTTTTGCAGGTGATGATCTCAACAAATGATCGTCGTAACAATAAGCTAAACTACAACGTTTATTTCTTGGATGTGGACGAAGGAACCCTGGTGGATTTCAGCCTTTCAAAGGTAACATTAAACAAGCATAATAAAATGACAGGCATGGATTTCCTCTAACGTTAACCCTTATCTTGTGTTTCACTTATTGTTTCAGGGTGATGGATTGGAGTTCAAGAGATACTTTGTGAAGATCAAAGAAAAGTTTTCCCATATTCAGAAGCAGAAGGTCACAGTTTGCTGATGAAGGATGAGGCTTTGTTTGATTTTTGTATCATGACTTCACCAAAACCCTACACACAGTAAATTATGCAAAACCATTCACATTGTTAAGCAACATCTTATTTACACTTAAATCTTTATTTTCTGACCATTTATGATGAAATACAGTTGTTAAGAATAACACTTTGCTGAATGACTATATAGGTGCAGAGCTACAATCTGCAATAAATGCATTTAAAATGCATTAAACCTCAGTTTTTAAAGACATGAAACTTACCAAGTGGTCAGTGATGCTAATAGAAAATTATCACAAAGTGTGACTTCCAACAGCTTATATTGCTTTCTACATTTTGCGCACAGGATTGGGGTTGAAAAAATATACTGAGAATGGTCTTGGGGCCTATCTGAAGCCAATCTTATCATGTATCTCATCATAAATGATCAGACACAAGGTTCTGTGTGTAAAAATCTGAGCCTGTCCTTTAGCAGTAGACCATGTGGAAGTTGGAAGTGTTACATAGTTGCATACTTTTGTCCTATACTGTCTCAAGAACTTTGTTGTGTTCAAAAGGTGAACTTGTTACTGTGCGTTTTTATACTTTGTTTTCAATGTTTGTTTTTATCAGTGTTTAGATCTGTTCTATAATTGTGTGGCCTACAGTCAGTGTCTCTGGTTGTTGTTGCAGGCTAATAAACGTAATCCTAAAAAGACCACACAATCTATTGGGATCATTTAAGAATTTATTTGTCAGCAGTTTTAAAAATGGTGACCAGTCTTATCACTTCAGCATTATGTACAGTTCGATTAACTATTTGTTTTAATGAAAATGGAATTTGAGCACAAATACAAAGTCAAAATACTGCAGGTAAAAAATATTCTTATAAACTTGCAATGTAGGTAATCTAAAACAGAAGTGCTCACAACAGAATGTTGTCCTCACAAAATCCATGATCACAGGAAGTAAATTGGTTTGTATTAAATGAACCAATGTATATATTGTATTTAAAACTGAAATTAGTTGGCTCTCTTCTGGATTTAAAAATGTAAACAAATCATACATGAGAGATCTTGACTGTTAAGATGCCGTTGTAGGGCCTTGAAATGTTGGTCCTGCACATACCGTGACTGGTCCTGAAAGAAAATATTTATATATAAGTCTTTAAGTTGATTTTAATGTTATTCAACATATCATTAAAAGTGTAGTAATTTCAAGATTTTGGAGAAAATCATTGTACCACCTGGACTGTGTTCACCGTTATTGGTATCTTCTGCCTCTCCTGTTATCTCATCCTCAGGGAAGTTTATGTTCTCTCTGGACAAGCTGTTTCTACTAAAACAAGGAGGACACACAAGTAAGGACTTTTTGCCATGATAACCATGTTTTTCTTCCTGGAAGTCTTAAACTGTTTATATGTTTGATTATACACTGTTGAATACAAAAATGGATGTTTAGTCCTAGTACTTACATGCCAAACAGCAGCTCATGCAGCCCTAGATATTTCAATCAAAATTAGGTTTGTTCAGAATAGTCAATAACTTCATGACATAACAAGACAAATTACACCGTGTTTAATCAGTGTTCATGGGATTTGTAGTTTATTTGCCATTGTTAAGAAAATGCGCACTCACGTGGGTTGTTGTTACGATTCCTCACAATGTACATGAAGAGCAGAATGGTCACCACTACTGCTAATATCATACCCCCGATGGCTGCACCAATCACAGCAGAGTATGCAGTAAAGGCTGGATCAGCTGTAAATAAATGTATAGTCTGACATTCCTATCCCCATTCTCTTTCTTTTTAGCTATCTTTTTTATTGATACCTAAAGAAAGCTCACCTGGGCTCTTAGCTTCTGAAGGATATCCTGTGGTGCGATGATTGACAGCTGTGATTCGGACTGCATAGAGGCCAGTTGGGTCAAATCCACTTATCTTGTAGGTCTGGATGCTTGGATCCAGATTCACTGCAACCTTTTGCCAAGGTGAATCGGTTTCCTTTTTTCCTGCCGACTGGGGCAGCCGGCGGCGCTCAATGATGAAGCCAGTGATGTCCCCCTCAGTCTTTGTCAACCACTCCACGTCAATCTCTGTCCTCTGGTGGCTACTGTAGACAATCCTACTGATTGTCACATTGGGTGGTAGAGGATATCCTAAAGTGCAATATAGATGGTGCAACAGAGGTTAGAAAGGTGACTTCAGACTATATTTGTTATTTCTATACAGATCATCTGTACACAAGGACTGACTAAGGAAAAAATCAAAAATCCAATCCATGGAATCCTTACTCTTGACCATCAGTAGAATGGGAATCTCTGTTCCCCCGACTGCGTTAGTGGCTGAGCACCAGTACTGCCCGCTGTCTGTCAGGCCGTCGGTCTCCTTCACTGTGAGGTTGGACCAGGCTGCTGCCTGCTGCAGAACGTATTTTGAGGGGGTTTCCATCACATCCTGCTTCAGGTTGTTGTACCAGGTGATCTCAGTGGCTGGATAGTTGGCCTTCAGTATGCAGGTAAGCTGCACATCACTCCCTTCATACACAGAGACCCTGCTGCGTTGTGTTACCAACACTGGAGCCTCTGGAAGATCCAAACATTTATCAGTGCCGTGATATAGAATGCAAACAGCAGCATGCGTGTACGCAGTAAAAATGAAGGTACTATACCATACTGGTTATTGCTAGAGATGTTACAGTGCTACACATCTTACCAAGTTTGAGAACACACTGCTTTCTCTCCACAAACAGCGGATGCTGAGCCTGACACACAAAGGACTTGCCACTGTAGGTGGCACTGGAGCGCAGCACCAGAATGTTGGCGTTCTCCTCTGATTTCCCCTGAGTCTCTCCACTGCTGGAGGACCACCACAGCAGCGCCCTGGGAAACCCCCCTTCCCATGAGCAGGACAACATCAGGTACTCATTGTTGCGAGTAGCATAGGCAGAACATTGGGGTTCTCCCGGTGGATGCCCTGATGATACAAGGAAAACAGAATGTGGAAAACATATATACAATGCATATGTATGATATTTGTATATCTTCTTTCTCTCTTTAGAAGTCGTCATCCTATTTGGTTTATTGATTAATTAGAACACATATGATATATAGAGTACATTGTATATATTATAAATGAACAGGTCTATTCTTTGAGCATACAGCTATAGCAGACTGTAGTCAGTCAATAATACAATCAATACATGGAGGTAAAACTCATCACTCACATGTCCTGGCGCTACAGGTAGTTGACCCGTTCAAGGCAACGTGAGACCCCTGACACACAAACACAGAGTTGTTTGCAGTTTTAGGGCCTGTCTGTACAAAGCTGACATTGGCATACCCCTGTCCATTTGTGCCTTGCAGTAACGGACTCCAGCGAAGAAAGGCTTGCGGGTATCCACCTTCCCATGAACACCAGAGAGTCAGGTCAGTGTAGTTGTTGGTAGGAAATATGGTGCATGATGGGATTCCATCAGGTGGATCTGTTGATGGATGAAATTATGACTTTGGTGTTTTTATGCAAGCTGTTGTCCTATGAACGTATGAAACAAGCAGGTCTAAACACTGGAGTGTATTACAATTAAAACTAGGATATAAAGCTGCGTTAAGCACTCAGCAGGGGAAGGGCACAATGTGAAAGGTTATGAAACAGCAGCCTGGGAGTTGGATCTCTCTGCAGGTAAAACCTAAAAAGTTAATTTCACAGCCCAGTTCCAGTTCTTCTAATTGGACAAATTGGAACAAATCCAACCTGACCTATACGCTGACCCAATGGGATACAACGTTATGATGGTTGACAACATATACAGGCCTGTTGTTGAGATTCACAAATAGGTGGTTGACAATCTACGTATAATATATGCATTTATATATCAGTAACACATCATTGTAAATATGCATCTAACAACTGAATCTGTCAATAAAAAAGTGACAATAATTTACAAGAACAAGGTCTATGTAACTGGATTCTACAGAATTTGTGAATTCTTTTTTTTTTTCACTCCAAATATGTAATTTTTGTCTTTCCGTCATGCTTTCCTAAATATGCTCTTGGAAGTTCTCATTCTCAGTTGAAGAACCCTAGAACTAAGAGGTAACAGACTCACAGTAAACCGTTAGAGTCAGGCTCCTCTTGGAGCGAGTGTTGAGGTTTGCGTTCTGAGCCAGGCAGGTGTATTGTCCTGAGCGGCTCCTGGGGATCTTGTTGATGGTCAGCGTTTGTCCCACATGGACTTGGGAGTTGTTGTAGAACCAGACATACTGACATGGAGGGTTGGAGGACGCTTGACACACGAGGGACACTGTTTCCCTCTCCAAGGCGGAGTAGTCTTGTTCCGTGACAGAGTATGGGGTGACCTCAATGTTAGGCACATCTGGCCCAACTATAAAATAAAAAAAATCAACTGTCTCTTCCGGAAATTTTCATTCATATGAAAACATTGACACATTGATGCATTTAGACAATTTAGACTGTATATAAAAATATTGATACTCTCTCTGGTTTTAAACAAAAACACTAGATACATTAGCACCACATAGGTTTACATGTATAGTACATGTAAAGGTATAGGTTTACATGTATAGTACATGTGAAGGTATAGGTTTACATGTATAGTACATGTAAAGGTATAGGTTTACGTGTATAGTATATGTAAAGGTATAAGTTTACATGTAAACTTGTGCAAAGTGAATGTTAGAGTTGCTATGATCACACTTACAGATGACATTGAGTGAAGCAGGTGTGCTTTGTTCTTGGTTGATCTCATTTCTCACAATGCACCTGTGCCATCCTGTATGATTACGGCTAACCCAGGTAACACTGACCAGGTTTTTGTTGCCCTGTGCGAGGACACTAGTGGTGCCCTCTTTATTTTCCTGCTGCCAGATGTAGTTAATGGGCTCGGTGCCATTTTCTAGGTCGCAGCGCATCCAAATGGATGAGCCCTCGGCTGGCGAGGGATCGCTTAGGACGATGGACGGCCGCGTCACCGGCACCGGTTCAGGCACTTTTTCCTCAGAGGGGTTCCCTGGGGTGCGGTAATTTACAGCCCTTATTCGGACCGCATAGAGCCTGCTGGGGTCAAGGTCTGTCAACTTGTAGCTTCGGGTGCCAGGAGCCAGGTTGGATGCCACCTCCTGCCAGAGAGGCTCCGTTTTTGAGTTCCCGCTGGGCAGAGGGAGCTGACGACGCTCGATGATGAACTCTGTGACAACACCCTGTGCATTGGTGTCCCATATGAGATCTGCCTCTGTCCGCTGATGACCACTAAAGATGAGTTTGCTGATGGTCACATTGGGTGGAATTGGATGTCCTAAGGGAAAAAAAAAACATTTCTTTTTTATTAGCTATTCTTAATCATTGATAGAAATAAATAAAGGGATATGGTATCAGGTGATCCATTACACCTCTTTGTGTGGTGTAGTTTGGTTGACTGACAATGTTTTTCTGACGTGGCTAATCAAAATTAATTTTAGAAGTGCAAAAATAACATTTAAACATGTTATTTTGTAAATCATCATGTAAAATATATTCCAACTAATAATGTCTGGAAATATTGAAAATGTTCTTACTGTGCACCAACAGTAGAATGGGAATCTCTGTTACCCCTACTATGTTGGTTGCGGAACACCAGTACTGACCACTGTCAGTCTGACTGTCTGTTAGCTTCACAGTAATATTAGTCCAGCTTCCTCCTTTTCTCAAAACATACTTTGTGGGTAACTCTGTCACACGTTGTTTCAAGTGGTTGTACCAAGTGATGTTTGAGGGGAAATAGTTGGCTCTTGCTGTGCAGGAGAGCTCAACATCACCTCCCTCGTTGACGGAGACTGTGCTATGCTCTGTTTCAAGAACAGGGGTCTCTAGGGATGAGGAATGAGATTCATATTTAAAATACATTTGACAGGAGATATCACACAAAAATATGGCGAACACTGAAGGTCATCCTCCCAATTCATATAGTTTTATTCCATCCATTGTTGCGTAATGTTTGTAGGACTTCATCAATAATATGCTCAACTGTATAGTCACACACGTCATGGTTGATTCACATTCAGTAGCAGCTCCTTACTGAAGGCATCCTTACCTAGTTTCACAACACACACTTTCTGCTCTGCAAACAATGGGTGCTGAGCGTGACACACAAAGGACCTGCCGCTGTAGTTGCCATTGGAGGGCAGCACCAGAGTGTTGCTGCTCTCTACATATTTCCCCACTGTAGCTCCATTACTGGGCGTCCACCAGAGCAACGCTCTGGGAAATCCCCCCTCCCACGAACACGATAATGCCAGCTCCTCATTGCTTTGTGTGGCCTTTGCAAAACATTCAGGTTTCCCTGGTGGATTCCCTAAAAGTCATAGGTATAATGTGACGGTCAAACATCCTTTCAGTGATGTTTCTGAATACATCCTGCATGTCTGATATTTCAAGGTCAGTGTCTCATTTTAAGTGACATCACTTGATACAGTATTTCAGAGCAATTTAATAATATTGTAAGAGAAAACTGATCACTCACATGTCCTTATGCTGCAGCGTGTGGATGTCTTCAGAGTGACATGAGACCCGACACACTCAAACACAGAGTTGTTGGCAGTGCCAGGCCCTCTCTGGGTGAGGGTGGCATTAGTGTAGCCCAGCCCATTGGCCCCTGGTGGGAATGGGCTCCAGTAGAGAGAGGCTGCAGGGTTTCCTCCTTCCCATGAACACCAGAGAGTCAGGTCTGTGTAGTTGTTGGTTGGAAGGATGGTGCATGCTGGAGTTCCAGCTGGTGGATCTGTATTAAAGAAAGGTCTACATTATACATATTGCCAAGTCTCAATACTCTTTATTCACCAAAAAGAAACATTATTATATTTTTCCCCACTACTTTACATGTAAGTACTGTTGTTCTCTCTAAATACCGTTGTTCTATCTAAATATTTCAATAGGTTTGTCAAGAGCCTTACCTATCTTTAGAACACAGTCTTTCCTCTCTGCAAATAGTGGGTGCTGAGCATTACATGTAAAAGACTTGCTGTTGTAGGTAACATTTGAGGGTAGCACCAGAGTGCTGGAGCTCTCTGAGGATTTCCCCAGTTTGTCTCCACCACTGGAGGACCACCAGAGCAGTGCCCTGGGGGAGCCACCTTCCCAGGAGCAAGACAAAATCAGATGCTCGTTGCTCAGAGTAGCATTTGCCAAACACTGGGGATTTCTTGGTGGATGCCCTAAAAACCAGAGGGAATGTGAGAATTGTCACAGTCAAGGATTATGCCTAGTAATTTAGTAATACAAAAATATATGTTTTAATGGTCTGAGGTAAAAAAAAAAAAAAGTGTCACCTCTTCAATTTATCTAATGTAACAGGACAATGCAGAATTTCATTTCAGTACACATAAATAGTTTAATTTTCAAATATTGGGGAAATACTGGGTTTTTACTATTAGTCAGACTGTTGCAAAGTCCTGCAAAGTAAGTTAGCCACTGCCCCTTAAAGCATGCTAGAAGCTGTGTTTGCCGTTCTGGACAACACCTGCTACACCAAATTGCTAGTTTTTAATAATAAAGTTCATTACTCACATGTCCTGATGCTGCAGCTTACTAATCCATTCAGAGAAACATGAGACCCATAACACTCAAACACAGAGTTGTTGGCAGTGCCAGGCCCTCTCTGGGTGAGGGTTGCATTAGTGTAGCCCAGCCCATTGGCCCCTGCTGGGAATGGACTCCAGTAGAGAGAGGCTGCAGGGTTTCCTCCTTCCCATGAACACCAGAGACTCAGGTCTGTGTAGTTGTTGGTTGGGGAGATGGTGCACTTTGGAGTTCCAGTTGGTGGATCTGTGGGGAAATATCCTTTATACATTATATGGCAGATAAACAAATGAAAACATTTCAGGTTTTTGGACTAATTGCCATGTTGCTAAACTGATCAAGGAAGCAATCCACAATACAATTGCTCAAGCTCCTTGCTTCATTGTTTGCTCTTTGAGTGACTTTATATTTGTACTGTACTACAAAGATCATTTACTTCACTTCTTTCTTTACTGTTGGTGTGTGTGTGTGTGTGACTGCAATTCTTACCTAACCTCAGAACACACTCTCTCCTCTCTGCAAATAGTGGGTGCTGAGCATGACAGGTAAAGGACTTGCTGTTGTATGTAACACGAGAGGGCAGCACCAAAGCGTTGCTGCTCTCCTCATATTTCCCCACTGTGTTTCCATCAGTGGACGACCACCAGATTAGAGCTCTTGGAAATCCTCCCTCCCAGGAGCAGGATAGTGCCAGGTACTCGTTGTCTAGAGTGGCATTTGCAAAACACCGCGGCCCTCCGGGAGGATGCCCTGAAAAAAGAGGGGAGGGCAAGAGGTCATCATGATACCCCTTTGCTAGCCAATGACGGAAGATTATCTATTTTACTGTAGCTCAATAATCAACGATTTGTCAAAACCACTTGAGAGGGGCCACTTTAGTGAGAAAGAGGCAGGCCTCATATGTCATGGTGTTGTCACCATTACAACATAACGTTTAAGAGAACAGAAGAGATCGGAGACAATAATTCCCTGAGGCATTGTAGGAATTGACTCATGTGTTAAGAGATCCTAGCAGCCTTCTAGAAAGCCTAAGAATCAGGGTCACATTCACATTGTTACTTCATTATATGGTAGCTCCACTGATTTGTTAAAGGGTACAACGCTATCTCCTCACTCGCTACTACCCCTACTGAGTCAGACACAGCATGCTGTTCTGTGTCATCTGCATTGTGTTGTGGTTACTGTAGAATCCCGTCCAGCATCTGCCCATACATGCAAAACCTGGGGTTGGTTCTCTTTGTTTCTATAGAGGCTAAAACCCATGAGGGTTAGCATCTCTCTAACCTTCTCAGATGTTGGGAGGCAGGTTTACAGCTTCCCGACTGATGAGCCAACTAGTTACCAATATACTTCTGTAGAGAGGTGTCTTGCTGATGAGATCATGTTATCTGTGCATGAGATAACAGTAGGCCTACTACTTGAGGGATTAGAATGTGACCCTTTTAATGTGTATTACAGCACACTTACATGTCCTGGTTCTGCAGCGTGTTGACTCATTCAGGGCAACATGAGACCCAAGACACTCAAACACAGAGTTGTTGGCAGTGCCAGGCCCTCTCAGGGTGAGGGTGGCATTAGTGTAGCCCAGCCCATTGGCCCCTGCTGGGAATGGACTCCAGTAGAGAGAGGCTGCAGGGTTTCCTCCTTCCCATGAACACCAGAGACTCAGGTTCGTGTAGTTGTTGGTAGGAAAGATGGTGCATGCTGGAGTTCCAGCTGGTGGATCTGTTGGGAAAATATTCCTTTATTATAAAGCTGATAGTCTGATAGACTTCAATTTAACTGAAAATTTAACTGACATTTCAAGACTTTACTGACATTGTTTGTTAGAACTGATTTTAAATCTTTGTTAGAATTCATTCTTAGAAAAAGACTGCAAAGTGTAGACAGGAGTAAGAAAAGAATGGTGCATGGGATTGAGAGAAATTATGTCAAGCCAGGCTTCAGTCTCATTTTGGGGTAAAGAGACAGGGTTACATGTCATAATCTGATTATGCTGGCCGAGCGATGCTGCTCTCTGGCATTTTCTATAGAACATCAACAGCCATGTTACGGGATAAATGTGACGCATGAAGTTAGCCTGACTCACAGTAAACAGAGAGATGGATGGTTTTCTCAGAGCTGGTGTTGATATGCTTATTCTCAGAAAGGCAAGTGTAGAGACCCGTCTGCCCACGAGAGATAGTGGGGATAGTGAGCATTGGTCCACTTTCCACCTTAGAGTTGTTATATAACCAGATATACTGGCTTAAAGGATGAGAGGATGCTTGACATGTGAGGGATACCGTTTCCCGCTCTAAGACAGAGTAACCTTGTTTCGTCACTGAGTAAGGGCTGATGTTAATTTGAGGCAAATCTGGTCCAACTGTAGAGTAAAAAAGTAGAAAGTGCATAAGAATATACAGTATTGTGTTCAGAAAGAATTTAATGATAATGAATGACCATAAATGACAGGTGGTACTTACAGTAAACATCCAGCCAGAAGCGCTCGCTAAGAACTTGGTTCACTTCATTGCGCGCCAAGCACCTGTACCATCCAGTGTGGTTGCGGGTAACGTGAGCAATATCAAGCACACTGCTGTTTATGTGTGCCAGGATGGTAATGATGCCCTCCTTATTTTCATGCTCCCAGAGATAGTCAATGGGCTCGGTGCCATTTTCAAGACCACAGCGCATCCACGTGGATGAGCCCTCGGCAGGGTAGGAACTGCTCGGGACAACCGACGGCCTGGTTACTGGCACTGCAGGATACAGCATAGAGTGGATTCATTGTTAGCCTGGGACAACATACAATATACCAGATACATTAAGACCTAAGTCCTCAGTAAGACCAGATACAGTAAGACCTAATACCAATTAATCAACATCATATCTGGGTGATTCAGGGGTTGGTTTAGGGCTTAAGGTTGTGGGGGAAGGGGCACTGAGTGTCAGTCAGACTCTCTTTGCTACTAACCTAATACTTGTAGATAAATATAGTAGTAGTATAGCCTGGCTCCTTGGGCTGTGTCGTAAAGTGCCTGGCATGTATAAAGCCCCTGTGCAGCCAGGGGTAACTTGGCAATGGAGATGGAGGCACTGCTGTCGTTGACTCTCAGCTCTCCCAGTGTTTTGCTCAGCAGCTGGATCTTAGGGCCTCTGCCGAAGTTGTAGACCACTGCTCTAAGGGTGTCGGTGCCTGGCTTGGTGAAGCCCCAGATGTAGACGTCAGGAAGGGAGGGGCCACACTCTAGGATCACGTCCTTTTCCACAACACCGCGTTTCCTGACCTCTGTGTACACCACCTCCCAAGGGTCGCTGACCTCTAACCCTAAAGATGGAGTAGAGATTATTTGACTATTTGTCTGGGTAACACACACAAATGTTCAAACCTAATCAAGTTATTTGGCACTCATGGTTACCATAATTCTTGGCTTCCTTGTACACAGGTTCCTCAACAGGCTGGGAGTCATTCAACCCTGAGAACAGAGAACAGTTCAAGTTCCCTAGTGAGTGCCAAATGCATTGCATGCATTTATTAATTAATGCATATTATTTATCATTCATCTCTGCATTTGTGTTACGTAAAACAGTACAAAGAAATATATGGTAATACAAAAACAAATGTGGCCTTTTTGTACAACATAATTTTACTGACCACAAGGGAAAAAAAGGTTTCTTTAGAAACATGTGACAGAGGTCAGAAGCCAACAAGTGTAGTGTTGCTTACTGCATGTTTAATGCATGTAAAACTCTTAAACTCTACACTGGAGGAGACTATACATGTATTTGTAGGTTTTTGTGTGCATGTGGTCTGTAGTTGGATCTACAGTATCAAGAATTTTATCAAGCACACTTTGAAATGGATGTGCCGCCTAGGGATACAAAACATGGCTTTCACATTGCTGCATGTTCCAACCGTCTGTAAATGCAGGCCTACCAGGGTTTAGAAGACATTCACAGCAATGCAATTTAAACCCTGTTACAATACAATTGCTTTTTTTAGGCTATAACCTTTCGTAATATTTTTTTTTTTTGCCCAATGTCCCAATAAGGGTCACATGTCACCCATGGTTTGAGTTGGTCTAACTTTCAATATACAGCTCTGCACTGTTGTGTGGTGTAGGGCCTACTTTTGACAAACAAAACAAGGGCACAAATCCTTAATCATAGTGCCCCAGCAGACAAAGCCACCTTCTTGGTGACAAAAAGATCCCAAAACTAGTGGGATCATATGTCCTAAGCTATTTTGGTCCCTAGAGACAGCTCCTCCCCTCCCCTGCAAGGAATGTACTGATTTGGCCAATAGAAATTTACTGGTACATAGGGCTCAGAGAATCATATCTACATAGCCCCCAACCACCCTTGTGTGGTGTAGCAGCGCCTGTTGAGAAATACAGTTGAAATTTTAGGCACATAACATAAGATATTTTGGTTCATAACATGTAAGCTATTTTGATTTCTGGGGATATCTTCACCACTTGTGTTTGACAACACAAACTATTATGTTTATGAATATGTTAACATTCTTAACAGACGCTTACAAAGCTATGTACAATTCAATTAATACACTAATAAAGACAAATAATAAATAAAAAAGAACCGTAAAGTCCTAAAAGTCTAAATAAAAGAGAAAATACAGCAAGTTCAAAACCTTATCAAGGAGCTCAAGGAGCAAATATTTAAGCCAGTGGTTGAAAAGTATGTGTGAGTGTGAAAGAAACGGTCAGCTTCTTGAGATGGAACATGCAACAATACTCAGCAGTCATGTTATGAACCACTAGGTCTTACATAGTTTAATTTTCTCATCCGCTTGGAGCACTAAATATGTACAAACATGAACTAACTTTAACATCATTCAGATGGTCAAAGACATCTGTCATAAAATGTTCGGAACTTTGTGATAAATGTTCATGTCACTCATGTTCATGTTAACTTAATTTTGTTATTTAAGGCATAGCAAAATATATTTAAAACCAGATACTTATTAATGAAATAGATACATAGTTAAATGATGGTTGCTAGGGTCAGTTTTTTGTTGTTCAGGTCCAGAATAGCACCCTTTCAATGCCATGCCCCATAACCCATACATTTGAAATTGATTTTACCTTGTAAGAGTGGAAGCAGGGTCACAATGAGGCAGATATCTATTTGCCCTATAGGTCTCCGCACCATTGTCCCATGACGCTCCAGTGTCCAATGCTGAGCTGAGCCTTAGAGAAACAGTGAAGATGACAGAAAGAACTGACCTCCTCTTCCATATACACTTGCTAGTGTGTGCCTGTTGCCTTAGTGAGTGAGAGAGAGAGAGAGGGAAAGAATTAGCCTGAGCTAGGGATGCTGGCATTGCTTACAATTTATCTGTCCTAAATAATTCATGCAAAGATGCACTGGAGTAGAATGGCCTGGTTTTGGATGACACTGTGATACCTGTTCAGCATCTATTATTGAACACGTCGCAATAACAGAGCTCTGCAACATTCCATCACACTAGCGGCAGGTAATGCATAATCACTTACACCTAAGCACAGGGCCAAAGATGTTTAGCTTGTTTAAAATAGCACAGAACATTAAATTCTAGGTATCTACATCAAATAGACAACAGTGGAGTGACTGTCATTTAACAGACATTCTCATATTGTTCCCCGGGCAACAACTCCAGAAACCAATCACTACCAATGTCACCAGTGTAATATTTCTACTCTACCCAGTGTCCTTTTTAAAATTTAATTTCAGAAATTACATTTTAGATTTGTGTTCTCTGGAACAACAGCTACTTGTAGAAATTCACAGTCATCTCAGGAGTTGGATATTTTTCTTCTTCTTTTGTCTTTGAAAAAATTTGGTTCATAAATAATAGTGCCAATTGGCTGATAAGGAATAAGCTAGTACCTGTCTCCAGAATCCAAGAACCCCCTAAATATCTTAAAAAAAAATATATATATATATATATATATATATATATATGCATGCCATCGACCACAAAAATAGTTCCCTCCATGACACTTGACATACAGGAATCCTGATCTTGAATGACCTGTCCTGCCACCTGATGACGGTTTTCTTGTTCAGGAATGAATGAGCAACCAACACATGTATTTAAAGTACAGTAGAGCACAATACACAAGTATTCTTTAGTGGATTTTAATAGGTGCCATTTAATCACAAGGGATAAGACAATACAGAGAAAAAAGCCACACCAAAATGTATTTACAATTTATACATTCATTTTTTAATTACCTAAATATTTCAAATCAGTGGAAAAACAAGCAGCACAGCAACCTTCTTCGATCTTGCACACCCATAATATGCCAGACTGTCATGGTTTGTAAACCTACCTATAAACATAAACTATTGAGACAACTATCCAGATTTTCTTCAATAATGTATTTATAGTGCATTATACAAACAAAGATGTAAAAAAATATCTAACTTCCAATCAAACCAAACTACTCCTGATGCTATAAATTCTCTTGCCTTGACAGTAGCCTACAGTACAATTGACAAATAAAACACATACCAAACTTTTATGAAATAATAGCTTTTGTAAGCCAAATGTGTCATAAGGACATGATAAGAAATATAAAACCTTTCATGCATTAGTTTGCAAGTTACAACATGCAACAGATAAACACAGCCTGCTATGGAGATGTAACATTGATGTTATTGATACTGAATGAAATTGTTTACTGAATAGGTTACACAATCTTGTTTGTGCTGAAAAGGACAATATTGTAAGAACTCAGTCTGGTCAGAGAAAGATTAATACTCCTTGTGGTAAGACTTTCTGAAATTGGCTTGCTGTTTTTGTTTTCCCCTTCTCAGAAACAAAAGTTATATTCATGTAGTTAACTGGTTGCCATGACTGTAATTGTTACGTTAACTGGCTCGTTATCATCCCTTGGTGGCGCGCTAGGTGTTGCAACAGTGGCTCTTGGACTTGCCATGGCTGGGCCTGAAAAAGATTTTTTTTTTTTTATATTTTTGTTTTATTTAGAACTCAGCAGCTGTGGTGTTATGTAAGTGGTGGCATTTGTGCTGAAAAATCATAACATTTAGAAAACATAATTTTTGTGTCCCAAAGTAGCGGTAATATTCAAGTCAAGATCCACACTCTGGAGAGCTCCCATTTATGTTATTTATGCACAAATATTTTCCTGGCTGGACAAAAACGGCACATTCATGCGTGTAGCACTCAAATCTGCTCTTCAGACTTTTCATGCTTTTTTTATTCCTGCCGTGTAATCTAGGACACAGTATCCTCAGGGTGTCTTTTCTTACCTGGACTGCTGTGTTCTCCTCTGCTGATGTCTCCCTCGGCTCCGCCAACAGACTCATCCTCAGGAAAGTTGATATTCTCCCTGGACTGACTGTTTCGACTATAAAAGGACAACTCGCATTGCAGTTATACTGTATATAACATGTACTGCAACCCTTGTACTCAGTTCAACAACAAGTATTTTGAGAAGCATACTGTACTTACATGCCAAATATCAAGTCATGGAGGCCTATTGGAGCAAATCATAGTAGATTTAGTCAAGGTTATCCTTATACATGGACACTCATTACAATTACTACATGCACTACTTACGTGGGTTGTTGTTACGATTCCTCACAATGTACATGAAGAGCAGGACTGTTATTATTGCTGCTATGATCATACCTCCAATGGCTGCACCAATCACAGCAGGATAAGCATTGAACGGTGGCATAGCTGGAAGACACAACAGGTTCATCAGATCGACACAGAAAATCAAAAGCCTATACACTTACATTGCTGATGATGCTTTACTGATTTCAACACTGTTGTCATTCATATTATGCATGACATATTACTTTTTTGTTTTTTTAAAAGAGACTGAGATTAGTTAATGGGCCGGTGTAGTGGAATGCAGTGGACGATGATAGGTTGAAAAGCTGATAGGGACACCAGAATAGCGGATAGGTCAGTATCACATCAGGCGATAGAGGGAAAGATGAGGGAAGTGAGTGAAGTGTGTGCAGAGGAGAGGAAGTAACAGGGTGTGTGTTAATGGAAATGTGCTGTTCTTCACCTAAATGGAAGAAAAACAAACAGACACATTACAGCTTTATTTCAGATACTCCTGTACTGTATCAGTTCTCTTTATTCTTCTATACATTATACATAGTAATTGTTACATCCCAGAGTTATTTATTTAGGCCACTGTTGGCGCCAACATCCCTTTCCGCTTCTATTCTGTCAGTAGGCCTAACAACATTAAATTGTATGTAGTTGTTTGCTTTATCATTTGTCACCTGTCACCTGCCGAGGCTCACCTGGGCTCTTTCCTGCTGATGGATGTCCTATTGTTCTGTGATTGACGGCCATGATACGGACTGCATAAACGCCAGTCGGATTAAAGCCTCCCATCTTATACGTGCGGATCCTGGGATCGAGGTTGACTGCCACTTTTTGCCAGGGGGGATCGATGTCACGCTTGCCCTCAGTGGGTGGTATCTGACGTCGCTCAATGATAAAGCTAGTGATGTCCCCTGTAGTCCTTAGAAACCAATCCATGTCCACCTCTGTCTGTTGATGAGTGCTGTACACAATCTTGTTGATGGTCACATTCGGTGGCATTGGGTAGCCTGATCCCGATAAAGAGGAGAGAATTAGATATTTGAGACATTTCGAGATATCCTGATAGAGATATCCTTGCTGCTTTTCAGTCTACCAGTAGACCTATAATCAGCAGTGCTGTTATTAGTACTATATGTCAACTTAAATATGAGTTTTATAGAATCCTTACTCTTGACCATCAGTAGAATGGGAATCTCTGTTCCCCCGACTGCGTTAGTGGCTGAGCACCAGTACTGCCCGCTGTCTGTCAGGCCGTCGGTCTCCTTCACTGTGAGGTTGGACCAGGTGGCTGCCTGCTGCAGGACGTATTTGGACGGGCTTTCTATCACATGCTGCTTCAGGTTGTTGTACCAGGTGATCTCCGTGGCAGGATAATTGACCTTTAGGATGCAGGTAAGCTGCACATCACTCCCTTCATAAACAGACACCATGCTGCGCTGGGTTACCAACACTGGAGCCTCTGCAAAAAAAAAGTGCGTAGAAAAATTGCTCAAAAAACATTGAAGATTTCACTAAGTGGTACAGTAATTTTTCCCCAAAATAGCCTTAAGGTTAGCTAACGGAACATCATTCTGGTAGCGCTGAAAATGTTAATTAAACTGAGTTTGTTTTATATCTTTAGTTTGTGGTTCCTGCCTGAGGTTTGTTTGTGCTCTGGGTCTTACCAAGTTTGAGAACACACTGCTTTCTCTCCACAAACAGCGGATGCTGAGCCTGACACACAAAGGACTTGCCACTGTAGGTGGCACTGGAGCGCAGCACCAGAATGTTGGCGTTCTCCTCTGATTTCCCCTGAGTCTCTCCACTGCTGGAGGACCACCACAGCAGCGCCCTGGGAAACCCCCCTTCCCATGAGCAGGACAACATCAGGTACTCATTGTTGCGAGTAGCATAGGCAGAACATTGGGGTTCTCCCGGTGGATGCCCTGATGATACCAGGAAAACAGGATGTGGAAAAGGTGTAAATCAACAGTAAACAAATGAGTGAAATAAGCACAAATATTTATTTGAAATATATTTATAAAGCAAGTTCCAAAGCCGGTGCCAAAAATGACTATTTAAAAAATAATGAAAAAAAAACTGAACTTAAGCATCTCCAGAACTAACCAAGGAAAGTTTTAAGAATCCACAATCTACAATGTGACATTGCACTTATGAAACTCATCACTCACATGTCCTAGTGCTGCAGCTTGCTGATTTATTCAGAGAAACATGAGACCCAAGACACTCAAACACAGAGTTGTTGGCAGTGCCAGGCCCTCTCTGGGTGAGGGTTGCATTAGTGTAGCCCAGCCCATTGGCCCCTGCTGGGAATGGACTCCAGTAGAGAGAGGCTGCAGGGTTTCCTCCTTCCCATGAACACCAGAGACTCAGGTCTGTGTAGTTGTTGGTCGGAAGGATGGTGCACTTTGGAGTTCCATCTGGTGGATCTGTGGGGAAAATATCATTGTCTAATATTGCTTGGTTAAATTTGGGCAGTTTATTGAAAAGTACAGGATGAGGGCACCACATGGTAATGCTAGTTACAACACAAACTAAAAAGCATTAAATAATCCACATAAATAGGGTTTGATTATATTGATTACCACACATATATTGTGGTTTGCCATCTTGATGCCACATGTTACTAGTGTTAATATGCAAAACCAAAAATAAAAAATCTTTCATTCTTTATATGAAAAATCAATTATCCATAGAGGTAAACATGTGTAAATACTGTATGAAGCCAATGTAAAGGCAAGTCAATAATATTTTCATTGTACCCTACTTTCAATGGAAGGTCATTGTACTGTGCTGGACAAAGTTTGACCTTTACACCTTTATAACCCACCTAACAGACAAGAAAAGATTTCGGACAAGAGAGGGCCTCTTGGCCTTTCAGTGTTTGTCATGACAGAGCGTCAGGCACACTGGCTTTATACCTTTAAATGTCTGCTGTTAAGTTTCGGTCACATCCTCCAGATGATCCATTGTGTGGGGGAAGACAGAATGAGCTTTTCTCGCCCTCTCCCAGTTTGGCCAGATGTCTGATTGCCTTATGTATGATTTATGTTTGTGTTTCTGTGTATTGTATGTGTGTGTGTGTGTGTGTATGGGTGAGAGTTTCCAGAGAGATTCCAACAGAAGGAGCTAAAGCCAGAATAATGTCTTTGAATAACAGAGGCCCTGATAGAGAAGACACAGACAACCACCCAGAAGAAGAAAGATGGAAGAATGGAATGGGGAATAAATAAAAGGTACCGAGCACCAACAGGAAGCCCAAGTAGCGTGAGCTTGACTTACAGTAGACTGTGAGAGTGATGGTCTTCTTAGAGCGGGTGTTGAGGTACGTGTTCTGGGCCAGGCAAGCGTAATGACCTGTGTGCATGCGTAAGATCCTGGTGATTGTGAAGGTGGGACCCATGTACACCTGGGAGTTGTTGTAGAACCAGACATACTGGCTAGGAGGGTTGGAAGAAGCTTGACACTGAAGGGAGACCGTCTCCTTCTCAAGAGCTGAGTAGCCTCGTTCTGTGACGGAGTACGGGGTGACTTCGATGTTAGGCACATCAGGCCCGACTGCACAGAAAAAAGGAAATAACCGTGAAACTTATAAGCCTGGAAGCTTTTCATTTGAGGAAAGATTACAAATACAGTACAGAGTGATGATAAAGCCAACACTAAAACTAAATTCAAAATTGGTAATTAAAAGAGTCAGACTTACAGATAATATCAAGCCAGGTGCGGTCACTCCGTTCCTGGTTCACCTCATTCTTTGCCAGGCACCTGTACCATCCAGTGTGGTTGCGGTTAACCCAGGTTATGTTGACCTGGCTGCTGCTGCCCTGTGCCATAATGTAGGTCGTGTTGTACAGTGTGGTGTGCTCCCAGATGTAGTCAATAGGCCCAGTGCCATTCTCAAGGCCGCATCGCATCCACATTGCTCTACCCTCGGACGGAGAGGTATCGTTCAGGACAATGTATGGTCCTGTCACTGGCACTGGAAGGAAGGAGAATAAAAAGGTTATTGATTTCTGCCCCGGTGCAGAACAGGATGTGTAACAAATATATGCCTTTATGCCAAAAAAGTTTCACCTTACTCAGTGTAAATTCTCTATTTTATTTTATTTTTTACTGCTGCTCTGAAGATATCACTAGCTTGTGTCTGAACAAAATGATAAATTTTGAGAGTTATCACAGATATGCTGTGACAGACTAAGAAATATAAACAGATTTATTTGGGTGCCCCTCTAAGTTCTTGCAGGTAACTGTTGTGTCTGTCCCATAGCTTAACCCAGACACATTTATCAGGTTCTCACTCAAAACACTCAAAAATGATGCACCAAAGTGTGCAGCTTCTTTGTTTCATAATAGTAAGGTATAGCGAGAGGTTAAACACCAACTTCACATAGCGTGCTGCAGTACAGTTGTGTAATGCTCCCGCCACTGACCTAATACACGTAGGTATATGTAATAATAGAACAGTTTGGCTCCATCAGCAGTGTCGTACAGAGCCTGACAAGTGTAAAGTCCTTCTGCGGCAAGTGGTAGCTTGGCAATGGAAATAGAGGCACTCTTCTGAATGATACTCAGCTCTCCCAGTGTTTGGGCTAGTCTCTGCAGCTTGGGGCCCTTGCCAAAGTTGTAGGCCACTGCACGAATGGTTGCTGTTCCTGGCTTGGTGAAGCCCCAGATGTACACGTCTGGCAGCGTGGAGCCACACTCGAGGATCACTCCCTTTTCCACCACACCGTTGGTCCTGGTTTCCCTGTACACCACCTCCCCCGGGTCCAGAATCTCCAAACCTGAGAAGCAGGTTAGAAGTTTGCATACGGTTGTGTCCCTGGTCTTTCATGTTAGTGTTTTTGTTTGGGTGAGACATGTTAGTGTTTTTGTTTGAATTTTTCATTTGTTGTAGTGCTCACTCTTACCATTGTTTCTGGCTTCCTGGTACACCGTGTCGTCCCCAGGGTCAAGGCCCTGTGAGCCTGAGAGAGAAGTATAGTCAAAATACCTTCTAAACAGTTTAACAGTTTCTTTGTTTCTTTTCATTTGTTACACACAAGAGTGTTAAACCAACATACTTGACCTTTTCTTGTTGGTCTTTAAACATTAGACATTGACAAACATTAGCCAGTGGACATACAGTAAATATCCAGTAGAACACCCTGTATATCCTGTCAAAATGTCATGGATGTACACCATAAAATAGACATCTTGACTACTGCAGGAGGCCTTATATATAAGCAGAGAGTTGGTTAATTTCTCTTCCAGCTGGCTCTGATACTGCGACAGGCCTCTTTGTCAAAGAGGGATTGAGTATGTCTGGAAACATGAGCATGAGCTAGGCTCAGCAGCACCAATCCCTTCATAGCCTTGCATTCCATTATTTTATTCTTGGATCCTTGAAAAATATTCCCATTTTACTGTCGATAGAACATAGAACGAGAGATGCTTAAAAGCTCTCTACCAGTCACCTAACGGGTTACGGTGCGTCGGCGCTCATTAGAGTATCACTCTCCCTGGCCATCGGCACCGTGGCTTGGGTTACCTTGGTGCATTAAAGGTAATCACCAAGGATAGAGTTCTTCTCGGAATCTTACAGAGGTCAGTCTAGCTTTTACACAAGCAATGGGTGGCTAAAGAAAACAAGTGGTGAATGTCTGCGTCAGAATTTTTAAAGCATTAAGACAGAAAGGCTCTAAAGTATGCTTTGTCTAAACAGGACTGGGACTCTGTGAAATATGCTAAGTTAACTTTTAGATTGTGTTATTTCACAGCAGAAAGTTTGACGCATCCTCATTTGACTGCATTTAGTTGCAAAGTATGTCCTCTCACTTCAGCTGCAATAAAAATAGCAATAAAGAAGGACACCAAAACTACATGTGAATCAACACTGTAATCAAATATTGTCTTCCTATATGTGAAATGAAATGGTTTACCTTGCAAGAGTGGAAGAAGAGTCAAAATAAGGCATAAATCAGTTTGCCCTATAAGTCTTCGCACCATGGTCCCATGACGCTCCTGTTTCCAATACTTAGCCCAGGAGAAAATGATGCAGTGCAGATGAAGTCAGAATGCTAAAGAGAATACAGCATCTCTAGGAATGCAAGAAGGCCTTGACTGGTCGAGAGACGCTCCGCATGCGGCTTTGGTGAAACAGAGTGAACTAGGCTGCAGGACTTGTGGCATTTCTCACAACTGATTTGGCCTGAATTATTCATGGTCCCCCCTCCCCTCACTTGTAGGAATGCGCAGGCCTAGAGATACTTGGTTTTGGATGACGTGATGATACCCCCTCGCAAGTCATCTATTATTGATCCTGATGGGTGGATGGCTATTCTAACATTCCATCACAGTAACAACAGGAAATGCATACTGATTGCCACAGCAAAACAGGGTCAAAGATTTACCTGATTACCTGTCCAGCTTGAACAATGTCTACAAGCCATTTCCCTTATTTCTTGGTGAAGACAATGGCGTATCTCAGAATATCTAAACAGCACAAGGAAATTCTTAAGATTCTCCTAATGGAAAATATCTAGAGAACGTTTGTATAATTTTGTAAATATAAACAGTATATTTATGTAGATATGATTAATGTATTGCCTTAGCTTGCAACCTATGCTTTAACTTTGGCATAGGCAATAAAGTTTGTGGATCCATTTGTCAGTATTACACAAGTGAATTGAGAATGCTCTGGTTTTATTGTTCCATTCTGACACTACTTATATTACATCCTGCCTTTCTTGTCAAATGCTTAAGATGTTACGTCACAGAGCACTAATATGGTTAAATACAACTAATATTAAATATACAAGAGGACTATACTTACATGTATGTTTTTGTGTAATGTCATGGTTTAGTTCTATGCATAGAGCCACCCTGTGTGGGGTGAAGTGAGGAAAGCTGATCAGCCATCATTCATTCATTCATTGATTCATTCATTCATTGATGAGTTTCTCACATTACGCTCCAGTGTATTGAGTATATGCACCCAGACACACACACACACAGACAATCTAAGGAACATTTACACAAGGGGACCTACACAATTCTACACATCTTACAGTGCAGTGCAAACTGTCATCTAAAGTGTTCTCTAAATTTATAGGGACCTTTATCAATCCTTTATTTTCAATGGGTACAGCTGATAACAGCTGATTGGTGCACGCTGATAACATAAAAAAAAAAACATTTGGTACTAGACATGGCAGGATATTTGAATTTGATTTCATAGAGATGTTAACAGGTGTAATGACTTCTGGGACTCTTTGGAGAGCTACTCAGATAACCAAGTACAGACTGACTGATAAACAATATGGGGAGTATTGCTCCAGCCATATTTTACACAGGATAATGTGCACCATATAATTCACTATGATGAAGACATTTACAAGAGTTGGTGAGAATAATTACTTAGTACATTCATATTTCTGGGTTTATATTGGTTTATTCACAAAATAAAGTTTACTTCAAGATAATTGACAAAAACAGAGAAAAATATTTGATATAAAAATGCATAACTTCAAGTAGTACACCATAAATACATTTTCTTAGTTGTCTGTTAATAGTGAAATGATTACCTGATATATACAGAGAATAATGTCTTGAGCTAAAACAAACCAATGCTCGTGAAACTACAATAGATTAAAATGATTACATTTCATTTATAAGAACAGAGAACATTATTTTTTTACTTCATGACATAAATTAGTTATTCATTTTGAATTCTTGGCCAGAGGACAAAATATTGATTTGTGTTTGGAGTTCTGACCATGCTTACACTATATTTAGAAAACTGCAGAAAGATCTTATACAGTATACTCTTAGTTTGTCTTGCTCTCTGGCTTGAAAAAATGAAATGTATGTGAATTTTTCAGCATAACAATGAATAGTATTGCCAATCCCGGTACACACTGAACACATACTGTATGTATGTGTGTGTACATATATATACATTATGTGTTCAGTGTGTATACTGTATGTATATATATTTATATCTTTTTTCCCTTTTAGACAAAGGTTAATTGCTAGCTAGCACAAACTTCAGAGGATCCAACACAGGAATGCCTGAACACTTCTGTCATGGTCTGCCATTCCAATCCTTTAAGCCTAACGGTGCCAGGCCAGAAATATTGGCACAGTTCTGACATAATGTCACCACTCTAAAAAAAACCCTATTAATAAGCACTGATTTCTCTCAGCCTTACATATATTTTGACATGTGATAGTAAAAAAAAAAACATAACCATAACAACACTAGAGATTGGGTACATTTTCTGTACACTCTCATATACACATACAAATATATACAAACAATATGTCATCTAAACAAAGTATACATGTAAATGGTATGGACAAAGAAATGTCCTCATACAGTGTGTTATAACCTACAGTGTGTTTTTCATTGTCAGAATGCATGCACTGCCTGAAGGTTAAAGTGTGCTGTAAGCTGGAGCAAATTATGTATGCGTATCTGAAATTAAACAAAACAAAACTAACATAATGTGTAATAGACCTAAGAGTAAAAAACAACCTGGCTTCAATACATAATTACCTGCTCTAACAGACGCTATATCAGAAACCTGTCTGCTTATGAATATTAACAGGCTATGATGTCACAACTGAAAATGTCACCCTCAAAACATCTTCCTACCTCCATGCTTAAGCTATATATGGGAATCCCATATACAATGGATCACATTTAAAATATCACAAAAAGTCAAATTCACAAAAAAATTGCTTGGGTTTCTTAAAAAATTAAACTGACCAAAAATAAACAACAGCTCATCTCTGTTAAATTCCCAATATGAAGGTGTACAAAAAAGTATGAAAAAACAAACAAGTAGTAAAATATCAAAAAATTAAATAGAGAGAGAGAGAGAGAGAGAGAGAGAGAGAGAGAGGGGAAGGGGGTTCTCTCCTAGTAGTACAGTTATACATACTGCTCCTTTGGGAAAGTATAGGGAGGGATGTTGCCTGGGGTGGGGTACTTAAAGACGGAGCTCTCGCTCTCATGCTGGGCACAGGGCTGCTGGGGCAGGAAGGAGAGTGGCGGGTGGATGGGGGGAGAATGCTGATCCAGATAGTCTTCTTTGTGACACGCCAGACGGTAGCTCACGTAGTCGGCCGTGTTCGGCTGATCGTCGAAGAATTTTACAGAGCTCTGCGTGAGAAGCGCAATAAAAGTAGACATCTAATATTACACCAGGCACACAGTATGTGTTTAGTATAACGCGTTCAGCTCTATTATGAAACTCTACAAAGCTATTTGCAGTTCTGTGCCATCAGTTGTGTTAAGTGTGTGTGACATGCTGTATAAGTGACTAATTAATTGCCTGAAAACAGAGATATTAAACTTTTGGATGCCTTCTGAAATACGACATTGGATGCCTTCTGAAATACGACATTGGGCATTTAATTAACTGAGACAGGGCATGGGCATGAATCCAGCATAGCCACCGAGGACCACATGACCATTGGGGGGCAGTGTTTACCCACTGGGTGTTAGGGCCATGGGGCTAAAGCCTGTGTATACATATGATCTATTACTAAGGCATGAGTAGTCCTTTTCAGCAGGACTGAGCCAGTGGCCACTAGTGCATTAGTGCAGAATGCCCATTCACATGACAGCAGGCTTACTGAAATGAAATGGGAGCAAGTGTGTGTGTGTGTGCGTGGTAACATACCTGGAAGTCATCATTTCCTCTCTTTTTTGAGGCCTTCTTGTGAGCGGGCGATGAGCTGTTTCTGTTGACAACAAAAGACTGCATGTAGAAAGAGCTGAAGGGAGGACCCTGCCCTCCATCTGATTGATTTCTACATCATTATATCACTTGAATAAAGAGGAACTAAAAAAAATAAGGGTCAAGCAGAATACCTCCTCTGTTCTCTAATGTCGTTAATGTCCTGTGTCCTACATGTATTCTTAACAAATGATAACTTCAACGTTTACCTGACATCTGTGTTAATTAAACACTAAGTTATAGGTCCAGAATCTTGAATTCTCTCTCTCTCTCTCTCTCTCTCTCTACCCAACCAATCACTAGTGTTTACATGTTTGAAGTGAACTATATTCTAGAGAACTTACAGTATATTGGCTTTATTAGTGACTGTTCAATAGACCTCTAAAAGATGGCAGAGCATAAAACACTGAGCAAATGGAAGAACAGAAGAATGTGACCAATTATAAACACATGGCTTAAACCCCCAGCACATCACTACCACTATTATTTCTGTTCAACTTACTGGTTACTGTCAGTGCCCGAGCGTCGTTTCTGCTGTTTTCGGTTTGCCATGAAAATGGCTAAGACCACAACGAGGATGAGGCCCAGTGCCACCACCCAGCCTAGGACACCCATCATCCTCTCTGAGGCACTGAGGGGCAGCGGGCTTTCTGTGAGGGGAAGACAGAAAGGAGGTGGGGAAGGGGGGTCAACTCAGCAAGAGCTCTCATAGAGGTTCCAAGAGCTTCATGGTGACTAGCTACACTCCAGTTTCAAAAGTATTTAGTCTCCAGGAGAATTGTTTCTTATCCCCCCTTTACACTCCAGACACACATACAAACCTACACACACACAAACACAATTATTCAGGCACTTGAGGACTTTAGATCACAACTGTACACCAATGTAAATGCATAATAAACAAAGCACTATTTTTTATGGATATTGTGCAGATACTGTATGTATCCATTATAAGTTTTGACAGGCATAATTCAAACCACAAGTACTTTGTAACTGTCAGCTATGCCACCCCTGGAAATGCTATTTATGTAATCCTTGCCTGAGGTCACTGTGTACATAATATAAAACAGTAACGTCAGTGCCAACAAACAAACAAAAAAAATCCCCCCCTTAATCTGGCAGCGTAGAAGTGTTATTGTTTGTATTTTTTTTTTTTTTTGAAAGGCAACAGTTGAGCAGAACGGGTATAGCCAAGAAAACACAATAGTCTGTTTGAGAGTAAATACCAGGCTCTCTTTACAAAGCGTGTCTGGCTCAAATCTGCTTTGACATCCTTCATTTAGGGCTGGCCTTTTCTGAGAATGGCTTTACAAGTGTGCTCTGGACATCTGCAATCACAGCACAAAAGTATGAAAAGAGGCTCAGTGGTCACTTCCCCAAAGGCCAAATTCACTGACCACCAACAGAAAGCAGAGGGCAAAGAAGAAAGAGTGGAACCACATTACCAGTTGTGCAATAGGCTTCTTGTAACAACATGGATAAATGGAGATTACAGGTTGAGTTTATGCTCAAGATTAGTAATGTGTGGCAAGATCTACTTACTTGCATTACATGACTAAATGACACTATTGCATAGGTTAAGTGAAAATAACCGAGGATCTTTTGGCGACAATATGTTTCGTGTTGGTGAGACATTTCTTCATGCCCAAGGATGCATTTAGCATATTGTGCTTAACAATCTCACAATATTTGGGCTGTCTTAGTACCCTAGTAAATAGAGAGAAAACACTCTCTTTTATTATGTGAGAAAAAATTGTGTTATATCATTTTATGCTAATGATATTCAGTAATATATTCTGTACATTTTATAAAATCGCAATGCTGAATAAAAAAAATAACCCGTCAAATTGTAAAAAAAAAAAAAAAATCAGGAGGGGATGGTGGATTTTATTGGGACAGATATTTTGTGTTGATAAGTGCGTAGGGGCTGGCATCACATACACTCTTTTTTAGAGTAGTGTAGGCAAACTTCCTCAGCGCCTTCTCAGCAAAATAATGTGTTGCACATTAGAGATGTGAGAGTAGTTGGGCATAGTGTGGATAGCTCATGTCTATAGCCTACACAACAATGGGATGCTCCAGCATATGTGGATCAATATTAGAGGGCTTTTTAATGTGTGTGTGTGTGTACACAGCTATTTAGGGAGTCAGGGGGGTTCACCCCCAGGAAATTTTAGAAAATGTAAATGCAATTTCCTCAAATCTAGTACAAACAATAGTGCCACATTGTAGGCTAGATGAATCCTCTCAAGTCAGGTAGAATCAATAGTACAGAGAACAGTAGTCATTTCCGCATTCATTGACAATATGGCAGAAGAAATGGATGTTCGTTTTAGAAAAGTGATGATTTTGAACTTCTTTTTAATTTCAGGGAGGATGCCATCCCTTCTTAGCCCCCTCTGTTAGAGTAGTGCATATAATAAACGATTATAGGGCGACCTGTCTCTGAGTGACACTGAAGGAAAAGGAGTTCCATTACAAGTTTTATTATTTGCATTGACAGTGCAGTTTGTCTGGAAGGGGGAATGTGCACATAACCATGATAAATAGATCTGCTGGCAAACACATGCTAATTCACAGTCAAGTTCCATACACATACATATTACTGATCTCTGGATGTAATCATCAAATACATTGTGGCAAATTGTAAGCAGAAGCACTATGAAAAGGAAAGTTACAGGAAAGTTACAGGAAGTGTGTGGTACCATGTATCATTCAAGAGACTCATATTAATATTTGGAATATTCAAGTGATAATATAACTGCAAAACTGCTATTGGAGGCAGAGCCATTTGAAGCTATTTCAAGTATGGCGACCTTGAAGTAGCCCAGATTATGACAAAAAAAGAAATGACAGATACTATAACATCATACACAGATAACCATGTTCAGTATTATCCACTGTACAACATTAGGCCTACGATCTGTTATCAAGGAGTATGATTTAGTTTGGAGTGCATTACCTTTCATTTAGCATAATATATAAAGCACATGTAAAAATCATAAAATCCATTGTATGTCATGCTGGCATTTTGTGAACGGTGAATGCAAATTTGATTTCCACACACTCGCTAACCTGTTTAACTGAATCATTAGTAAGATGGTGGACTGATGTAAAACAATTGCAACATTTTACTATAATGTCAGCAGAAAACACATGCAGCATATGTCACCTTTGTCCATTTTTTGTCCACTACATTGTCAAGTTAATTGTGTAAACATTTTGGGTACTTTGTAAAAAGTTTTGATTGTCAAAGTTGTCAGAAAATTCCTAGAAATTACCTGTCATTGTAGCAAACACGGGTTGTTTTGTGAATTGCAAAAAATCCACAAAACAATGTCTTATGGGAGAGGGCTGAACTAATTAAACGCATTACAGAACCATTCACATATTAGTGAAAAACCTAAAGTGTGCTTGGGAAGATAAGATTTTACATTTGATCATTTGACATTATTATTTACAGTTATGCACTGAATAACTAATGAAAAATACAACATGAATCATAACATCACAAAATACCAGTGCAACCTGTACTGAAGGCAGTACATCACCCTGAATACATTTTCACAGATTTAAGGCAGACTACACCAGTAGGTCTGACTTCACAACTGCTCTATCACATCAATATAAACTTAAAAAACTGATTGGATTAGAAATTAGTTGAACACCTGTTGTGTGTAGAGAGGCCACTGTCAGTGCTTGTTTGTGTTCAGTTTGTTAGTTGGAGGCTTCAAAAGCAGCAAGGGAGTATGTAAAACTGCTGAGACATTAACTTTGTGCAAAATTCATGATTACCCTAGGCTTGGAATATGCAACATTTCTAATGACTGGAATTAATGAAGTGAGTCAAAATGGAAATCGATATATGCTAAAGCAACAAGAAAGTTTATTGTTTATCAGGCATGTAATTTAGGCCATTTTATGTGAATTGGCGTTGCAAGTGTGTTTTGCTGTCAGTGATGGAGGAGGAGGTAGGTGCGTGAAGAGCAGGGACTGTGAGTTGATGAGATTACAGCCTAGGGAACCACTGGCTTATTTTAGACGTACCACTCCTCCTTTGAGATGACAGAACCATCCATTTGTGGCACCATGTCAACAGACATTTCCAGTTCAGTTTCATCATAAAAGGCAAAACACTGTTCCCCATATCCACAGCCCTCCACCTCGCTCTCTGCACTGTACGAGCGGCTCATTTGTTTGTCGTCGTCTTGGCGATCGTGGATGTTTTCAGTAAGACTAATCGGACTTCCGTACATCTCTGCCTTTTTGTCCTCGTCAAAGTCATCAGGGCAAATGAGAACCTGGGGTATGGGGGGATAGGGTTGCAGGCTGCCACCCTTGCGGTAGCTGCTCCCTAACACATGCTTCTTGGTGCTGTAGTCGCCCTTGAAGGTACGCTGCCGCCGATGGAACAAAACTCCTAGGAGCGTGATAGCCACCACCAGCAGTGAACCACCCAGTGCCACCATTCCGATGGCAGTGCCCAGTCCCTGCTGCCCTTGGGTGATCTCATGGGGAAGAACAGGGAATTCTGGGTAGGAAACACATATGCATCGGGAGCAGGATGTCAGTGTTTAACTATGGGAAGGAACTTATTTTAAAGAAAGATGGATATCTGGGAAAACTGGGATATGAAGTGGAGACTTTAGGATCTCAACTTCATTACATATTCTGCGTTTTACATCTTTATGTTTCATATTCCCCACAGGAAACCAAGCATGCAATGTCAACAGCAGCCAAGCATGCAACATGTTTACAAGCCGTGCATAATACACAATGGCATCCACCAAAATTTTAGAAGCAGGACAACACAAAGAAGGGACACACCAGCAACAGCTCATGACCGTGTGACATCAGATCTTCATAAGGACAAACAAACTAGCCGCTCTGCAAGAGGTCACAAATCTGCAGTCACGGGGGTAGCCTTTTCTTTGTTCTCTGTGCCAACTGCCCAAGCAGGGTACATACAGTAGATCCTATGCCTATACCATGAAGTCATGGTAACGGCAGCTAATGGTAATGGAATGCAATTAGTCTTAGTCTGATTAGATTGCCCCTTTAGAAAACACACCACTGCTTAAAACAGTCAAAGGCATAAGAAACAGGACATGCTAATTAGCTCTTGAGTGCAATTCTTCAGTATACCAGTATATCAATAGTCGGTGTTTTTGTGCCAAAATAATGTGTTGCTACAACCTACAAAATATTGAAAACTAATCAGTTACAAATTTTTGTAAAAAGTATTTGAAAACGTATTATATATATGGGTATTAGCTTTTAGCCCCCAGTGCAATATACTTTTCATAACTTTAAGCTCTTCTACCACCGTTCCAAGGACAAAAAAAAGCTCTTTCATTTGAAATGAAGCCATATCAAAGAGAGTATGAACTATTCAATCTTAATGTGCACACTCTGATGAATTGTTAGACACTGCAGAAAGTCACCTTGTTTCACCAAAGGATGAGTTGTATGGCTAATTTCCCCTTTGGGTTTGTTAAATTACACTGTGATGTGTGCCAGTGAGAACAGTGACAATGACACTTCATCGTTTCAGACAGGAATCATCCTGCAGGCACATAAGTGAAGCCAAACAAATCTAAACTAGAATTGATGGAATTGTTCGGGCTGCTACTTGTGAATCCTGCAGGCCGTGTGTAAACTCTGAGGCTTACTGCCAAAGCATGTATTGTGCATACATGTCCTACAAAGAGTCCCTTAATCTCAGCTTTTCACAGGATTTTAAAGGGCTGCATTCACATACATGGTACATTTCTGTAACATAGACAAGCACAGACAATCATGTTGCAATATGTGTTATAATCCGGTCTTTGACTGTTTTTGCATTAAAGCAAACTGTATACTCTGTCAGATGGCAACAGTGTCATCCTATGTATATGAAATGACCTAAATCTTTATGCAATTGGTGGAAAAGAACTGGTACAAATGACCTGACAATTGAATGCATTCAAAATATTTCAAGTTACTATGTGTGTGCAAATCAATCATTACAGTTTAAAGATGTGCTTTACCTCTATAGACTATAGTTAAAACCAAGAACCAATGGTGAATACACGCTGTTGCATTTAAAAAGTAGCTTAGATACATCAGATTGGATCAGGAAATATCTTCTGAATATGTCTTTACTATACTGAAGAGAGCAGATGTTTGCATAACACATGAAAACTGGGGACTGCATGTGTAGACAATGTGTATACATTGACAAACAATATTCAAATGACATGGAAAGCTGGTTTCAGTGAATGACGATAAAATGTGATCTAGGTGGATGAATTCGCACACCTGGACCAGTCTGATTGCAATCTTCTTCTGCACTCTGCTGCAGATAGGAAAAGACCTTTTCTAGAAAATGCACTTGAGTGGTAAAAAAATGTCTTTTTCTGCCTTAGTCTAATTAGAATATCCTCAAGGGAAAATATCACTGCTTGCAACAGTCCTGTCCTGCCTCAAAGACATCAATAAGCTCTTGCTAAATTGCAAATGAGCATTTTAAGATCTTAAAGCTGGATTTAAATAAAAATGAACAGGGTTTGGACAATAGTCTACTTCTTATTAAGTAGTGTGAGAAACTGGTTGAATCACTGAGTCCTCCTGAACTTTAGAGTGTGCACCCTCAAGGAATTATTTGGCTAATTTCACAGCAGCCATTTTTCCAAGAAGTTGTAAGCACAGGTGTGATTAAAGATTTTTTTCTTGGAAAATAAAATGGCTTCTATGAAATAGGCCCATGGGCATTATTCTGCATCATTACTGACTAAGTGATTTAAGCCTTTGATTGACAGTGGAGCTTAAAAGGCAAATCTGTGAATGCAGCTATAATCCTGTGTCTGTAGAAAAAAAGAATGAGAAAATTAGCTACAACACTGTGACCCGGGAGAGTCTTACCAGCCCTAACTGCTAGCTCACTCCTGGGTCTATGTTGCATTCATCTACAGTATGTATCCCATCTCTAGTTAGAACTGATCAAGCATGACACTTTGAACTATGTATGTTACATTCAATTGTAATTTTCACATTCACTCTCTGTTACTTTGGGCATCAATTTCTGGGGACACGTTAGGATTAAACTATTGACCAATCTTATGTGTTTTCCATGTTTCTCCTAAAACTCAATTAGCACAAGCCACAATAGAGTGCAATGTTCAAGCAGATCTGTGTTGAGTAAGACTGTAAGACAAGCTGTAATGTATTTCTCAGCTATGATATTCAAACAGGAATCACAAGAAAAGTCAATGCTGGGTATTTATACCATATGATATTCAATTACTGCTGCCTAGGCGTTTGATTTGTACATTACACTACCCCTGCTGAGATGCTTGGGTCTTTCAAAGGGTATGACTTTTTGAAGCATCATTTGAGAAAGTCAAAGATAGATTCAATGCATTAATCCATAACATGTTTTCTGTAGTCTTTCCTGGCTTTTACAGAAATATGTACATAAATGCAACACTCAAATACGAATAGTAATACGAAGTTATACAAATAACGCAAATAAAGGCAAACAGCCTTATATGCCTTAAGTTCAGTTGTGGCCAAAAATCAGACCTAATAGTCTGAACGCCTTTGTAGAACTTGCAAGCCATGTTAGACAAACAAAAAGAAACAAGATAGTCTTCAGAAAATTCAACACACTGGTACAGTATCACATAAATCACTTAACAATAGCTGTGTGAATACCAGAGACAGTGGCAAGCTGGGATAAAATCCAAATATTTATGCTCTGGAGTTTGACAGTTTGTGTTGGCAGAGAGCACTGTCAAATAAGTCAAAGAGGCTGAAGTTATATTTAGACAGCAAAGGCAGAGGAAGCAAAGCAAATGCCAAAACCCTTACTGGTGCACGATTGATCAGCGAGGGCTTGATTACTAAGCAATGTGATCTTCTCGTTTGTACATGCTCCTCTTCTTCAGTCTTATTTTCAGCCCCAATGTAAAGCATATGAGCGGGCGGTCTGTGTGATACCAGGATCCTGCAGCTGGTGTTTCTTTATGCAGCGGTATATGCGAGCATTGCTTTGTCTAAAGAATGGCATGCATGGCCACAGAAAGAGTACAAGAAAGCACCGGGCCAATGCAGGGTAGAGATAAGGCCATTCTGGGAGAGTGAACGCAAGGAGGAGTCTCTCCCGGATCCCCGTGCGTAACACCAGGGCTGTGCTGATAATGCATGCATCTCGCCTCCTCTCCTCTCAGAGGGCTTAGCGAGCAGCGGAAGAGAGCAACTCGCGCAACGCACGCTTGAAAAAAGATCTCCCCGCTGTCAGCCGACTCGACAACTTCAAAGACAGATCATTGTGCTGAGACAAGACCTTTATCTGTGCGTCGTTCGGACATAATGATTTCCCAACGATTTGCACTACACATAAGAATGCTGGCAGATTCCTGGAGGGCCGATAATGAGCTCCTCCTCAGTCTCTGGCAGAGATGTAAACTGCTTTAATGACAGGAGATGGGCATCTGCCACAGCTATAAAACACCGTCAATCCCAGGCAGTTGTGCTGACTTTGAGCAGCCGTGGATATTGATAGAAGACAATGGAAGGTGTTGTCTGAGCTTATCCCTACTCTGTGCCTGTCTGGGGGCTTGGAATTGAGGCCGGCATTTCAAGAGTACGGTACAGTACGGAGTGAGTGGCAGAACACAACTGACACATGGAGGGCATTACAGAGTCCCAGAAAAGACAGCGATGCCGCAAAAAAAGAAAGAAAAGAAAACATGACTGAACACTGGAAGTCTTGTGAAACTTAAGCCTGTGGTCCATTGCAGGGAGCAAAAGGAATGCGATGGATGGGGCTGCAAAATCTTCCAGCAGCAGCCAGTCATTCCAATAGGGCAAGATGCAAATACTACTGCAATGCAGAAAATGTGTGATGCTATGAAGAGCACTAAGACTCAAGCTCAGATTCTGCAGAGGTCAACCACTGCAGATTTCACATGGTGGAGAACACCCA